>SMLS01073063.1:0-65582 GCA_004785975.1 Popillia japonica | reverse complement strand
TTTTTTTTCTTTTCGCCTCCTTTCGCCTCTACCGGGTTATATTTTACATGCACACATTGCGAAAGCTGTTACTCTCTGTCTCTTACGAGTGTAACGGTTCTCAAAGCGAGCTTTCGCTGCTTTCATCTCTTTCTATCGTTTTACTCCTCTTTCGTGTGGTGCGGTGTGTGTGTGTGTTATCAGCACTTCTACGAGACGTTCCCCGACAAATGTTCCGTTTTAGTATTACTTGTGAGAAGTAAAATGCCTGTTTTCTTATGTGTTTTGGATTTTATACAAACAGTATAAGCGCGGGGGTTCTTCTCTCTTTCCCATTCCGTATGTTCGGTGTTCTATATAGCATGGCGCTCAGGCACTATCGTTCGAAAATTTCTTCGAAAGGCTAGACGCGAGCTACCGATGTTTGTGATATTTTTACCCGACAAACAGGTGTGCGACTTATAAGTCGTAAATAATACGAATTGTCATATTCTTTATAAGTTTCAAAGGATTTCTGATTTTCTTAGGTTTAAATATTGGAACTAACTAATAAGATAAATAAATTTGTGTGAGTAGTGTTAGTTTTAGTGTTTCTCTCATAGAAAACGCAATTTACACTTATTTATTTGTTTTTATAGATGTAATAGGGACACTTTCGTGAATCTGTTACTTCTACAACTTTATTATTTTCGATTGTTTGTGTTTAACAAATTCATAAACTGTATAACAAGTTTTATTGGCATATTATTTTCTTGTCCAGGAGGAAATTATGATTCCAAAAACAGTCCATATAATACAAAACACTACATTTATATGTAGCTAAATTAAAACTATCATGATTAGTTTAATTAAGAGCTGCATTATATTTGTTTGAACATGATTTCGGCGGTTGTCAGCAAGTCAGTGATTGATCTGTCATGTTTAAAGTTTTGGTATAAAATCACTTTGGCCGGTTAATTGGAACAGTCGTTCTGAGTCGATTAATAGTCTGTACAAGCTTTATATTGGAAAGTATTCATTCTTCCACAATATATGTAATTATTTTTTCTTGTTAAATGAAGAACTGTATCTCTCTAATTACTTCGATATAGTAAGTTCGTTAGTTTCCTAATAATGTTAACGGAAAATATCTTCAATTTTGTTCTAAATGTAGGTATAGTAATATGTATTAAAAGAATAAGAAAACACACAACTCTTTTTTTATATTATCAAATACAAACAATTTATTCCAGAATATTTACAATTTATTAGGTTTTCGTGGCAACTTCGTCAGTGGAATAAAATTGACATTTGAATCGTGTCAATTAATTGTAATAAACAACTAGCGATGCCTATCAACAAAATTATCTACAGACAAAGAAATGTTATATAGGATTATGTTTACAATACCGGGAACAATTTAATATATTTTTGAATTGTAAATTTCTTATCATAAGAATAATGATCGTTATAGCAATGTATTTTTTGTCTGGCACTACAAATTCTGTTCAAGGACTAAGGAAAATCATAGGAAAAAACCTAATCAAGAGCTTAATTTGATAAAATTCAGGCGTGATTAGGTGACCAAATTATTATATATAATACTTAAATTTTCAATATCCGTTCTAAAATCGACATTTCATATATTAATCTCTTTTTATAACTATTTTTGTTTTTAAACATCTAACATTGTCGAAATCAAAGTTATGTCGTAATTCTTGAGAATGCTTAGACAAAGTAGTTTCCGAGGTTATGTTATGTGATACAGTGTATTCATGATTATAGAGGCGTTTCTTAAATATTGCATAGTTTGACCTACATAACATTTATCACAGTCTTTGCAGCCTAACTTTTAGACGACATTATTTTTTTTTAAATCTTAGTCTTAAATTTGTCAATAATTGTCTGTTATTGTTTGATGATCTGATTTTTTAAATTCGAATTTAATTTTGTCACTTAAGTCGTTGATGTATGGAATTGTGTGATATACGTATTTTAGTATCCTTTTTAAGCCTGTGCTATATATTTTTTACATTCGTTCTAAATTAACTTTTCGAAAAATTGTTTTGCATAACTATTTTTGTACATTTATTGATAGGTTCAGGTAGTTGTATATTATAATTAATTGACACAATTTAAATATCATTTTTTTCCACTGACGAAGTTGTAACGAAAACCTAATAAAGGTTTTGGAATAAATTGATTTTTAATCAAATTAATAGTATTTTAATTGATCTAAAAATATCTGGAAAATAGATACTTTGGATATTTTATGTTATAGAAAGAAGAAAAAAAGGAGTCTATTCTAACACTAGTTTTAGTACTACCATCTCTGGAGTACATTATCCATTGCAAAGTATTTTTATATTTAGCACTAATTTACATTACGCAATTTATAGGTACATTATGCCAACCTTACGATACAATGGCATTTTTTACTGTGTAGGTTTCGGCGATTTTTTTAATAAAACTGTCGTCTTTAACGTAAGCATATAAAGAGTGTCCCAACTGGAACTTAGGGATTTAAATTTCACATTATTTTCAAATAAGGTAACTTAGCAACCTAATATTTGGTATACGTCATCTAAAAACTTGTAAAAGTCATCATGCAACGTTTCACGACTGAAGAACGTATCCAAATTGTTCAAATTTATTATGAAAATGGTCGTTCCATTACGAACACAATTCGTCGACTACGCGTTGTTTTTCATCGGAATCATATTCCCAGCAATACGACAATTAGGAATTTAATGGTAAAATTCGAACAAACTGGTTCTGTTCTCGATGTAAAGACACCAATACACCCTCGTAACGTTCGGTCAGTTGAAAATATCGCTAGGGTGAATGAAAGTGTTACCGAAAGTCCAAAAACTTCAATTCGCCATCGGTCACAGCAATTGGCCATCTCAAGATCATCTCTGCAACGAATTTTAACAAAAGACCTTCGGCTACACGCATACAAGATACAGTTAACACAAGAATTGAAGCTCAGGGACCATCACCACCGCCGTATCTTTGCCAATTGGATTTTGGAGCAAAATGAATTTGATGATGAATTCTGTAAGCGAATCATATTCAGTGACGAAGCCCATTTTCACTTAGGGGGTTACGTAAATAAACAAAACTGCCGCATTTGGGGGCGTGAAAATCCTCGAGAGATTATTGAAAAACCCATGCACCCAATACGTGTCACTGTATGGTGCGGTTTCTCGGCCAATGGTGTTCTTGGACCTTACTTTTTTGAGAATAATAATGGAGAAGCAGAAACTGTTAATGGAGAGCGGTATCGACAGATGTTGAATAACTTTCTATGGCCTCGTTTGGAAGATATGGACCTCAACAATCTTTACTTTCAACAAGATGGGGCCACTTGTCACACTGCCAGGGAAACTCTAAATTTACTTCAGGAAAAATTCCCTCGCCCTGTGATTTCTCGTAATGGTGACGTGAATTGGCCTGCAAGATCCTGCGACATAACACCGATGGACTTTTTCCTTTGGGGTTTCCTTAAAGATCAAGTCTACACAAATAATCCACAGACAATTGATGAATTAAAAAATAACATTCGTGCGGCTATTGTCGAGATTAACTTGTATATGTGTGATAAAGTCATTGAACATTTTAAAAAAAGAATCGCTGTGTGCAATAGAAGTCATGGTGGACATTTATCCGATATATTGTTCCATATATAATTTTAGGGTTTCTATTTTATGTTTACGTTAATAAATCGTTGAATTTCTAAATACTACGCATTTTATTTGGAATTTAAATCACCAAGTTCCTATTGGGACACCCGATATAAATCTACTATAATTGCTATAACGAATATTAATAATTAATAATTTATGTATATAAAATTAATAAATGAAGTTCTGTTAGTCAACTTATTGTCTGTCTTGTTGATAAATTCTAATTACTATTATGGACTTACAGTTCTTTTCTGAATCTTCCACATCTAACTGCTGATGGAAAAGTTCTTACAAACGTTGAAGCTAATATTTTCACCCACCTATTATCGCTGCGGTACCAAGCAGGCTAGCTTAATTTGATAAAAATAGCTTGTGTTAGGGGTTTGGGGAATTGAATCCTAGTCGCGGAGTCGTGACGAGTTTCGCAGCCCAAATACCATTCGCTGCTAGACACCAATGAAAAGGCCAATATTACTTATGGCAGAAAACACATTCACGCACACAAAAATACACAGGATGAGCTGCTTTGTCAGACGAACAAGCAATACTGTGTACAAGCCACTGCAGCTGCACCTACTACAGATAAAAAATGGTAGGTATATGGTGATGTCTACTATATACAACAAGCTAAATCTAATCCTGTGTTTTAACTTTCATTTCATTTTGCAAGATCTGTAAGTTATTGTTTTAATTTTCCAAATTTATTGTTTTATTTATTTATGCTATCCAATACAGCAGTGAAGTTATTATTTGTATCAATAAATTAATAAACAGTGGATCTGGCTACAAAACTTGAGGATGTGGTAGCTTCGCTTCGAAGTTATGAGCAACAGTAGCAAAAGATGGCGATGGTCGTGTCAGATATGAAGAAGACTTAGATCCAACTCGAACATTTAGTAATGTTGAGGCAATATGGTTTTTGAATATAGCCAACAAGCTCATTTAACATATCTAAACATTCAGTGATAGAATATAAGCTGCCTTGCGGCAACTAAACAACATTTGTTCTTAGAAAAGAAATATTCAGAAATATATAACAAAAACAACGTTTAGGTAGACATTAGTTCTTTCTAGCTATTGTTAGCAATAAGAGATATGATGCGATTCAGAAATATTTTGCAAACGCATTAGCCTACTGTGAGAAACCACCTTTTAACTTATTGTCAAGGATAGGATTGTGAAAGATACGCAAGTAGGTACCATTTCTAAAATGGTCACTTGAGGTGGACACGCTGTATACGCTGGCCACCGTAGTATTGGAAACAGGTTACTTGATTCTGAAAACAGGTCAAAACCTGCTTACCTGGTTTGACCTGATAGATAAGTTGCCTGCATCACCACGTAAGCTGCTTATACATAGGTATATACAGTACAAATGAAGGCACAAAATATACAAACGACGTTTCGCCACTAATGTAAGGTGCTTCTTCAGGAGCAAAGCGTGGGCAGGAGTACTACAAGTGGCGGTAGTTCGACGTTACATTAGTGGCGAAACGTTCCACTTTTTTTGTATATTTTATGCATTTATTTTTAGTGTATATATATTACAAACCATGACACAGTCAACCCCCCGAAAATCCTCATTATAGATACACCATCTACGATAACAGTGACTTCAGGAATAACAAATAAATGTTAGCGGTATTTATACAACTTACATATGTATGTAAGTAATAATATAACCAGACAAATAAAATGTATACTCTGACACTGACACTAACGCCAGTTTAATCTAAAGCAATGGTTAATAGTTGAAAACAAAGGCAAACGGTAGAGTTGAGAGCAAGCAAACAAAATAGAAGAAGAAATATTATACCTATATATAATGAACTTGTTTACTTGACCAATATATTTTGTTCTATGTTAATAGTTCACTTAACATAATAGTGTTTGTGAGGTGTACGCATTAATATTTTATTCCAAAAATATATTTTAAGAGTAGTGTTTTTGTCTAAATCTGTGAAAATACAAAATCCAGCTTTTAGATTACTGTTTTATTGTTTTATTCCAAAATATGTCAGTTTACCTTGGAGCGGACAAGAACAATAACCATTATAGAACTGACGCGTGCTGGTCAAAATACAGTATAATTTTCAGTCAATTGTTTCATAATACATATTCATTGCTTGCTACTTTAATCACCAGTTTATCACTCCCATTGTATTATACTAGACGTTGTCAACCATTACTAATTTAATTTCATCTCCCTAAAACTGTTGAAATTTCAATCCATGTTACGTGAGAAATAGAATTTATTCATTTGAAGTTCAACCAATTCAGTAGACTTTTGTACACATTGAAGTATGTATGTGTATAAAAAGTGAAATAGTAATGGGGATAATGATAAAACAGATATGTTGATGTAAACATATCGTCGATGTAACGGTGAATTTTTGTTTGGAATATACATACATATGTATGTATCTCAAGCAGCTCTCTCGACATGATCGTGTGTAATATGGCAGAAAAATGTTTTCTTCGCCAGCCGGTGTGTATGCGAATATAAAATGCTCAAATAAATGACACGTGAATGGAAGCTTTTGTATTCCAGTTTTTCTTGGCAATCGGGACGGCGCTCCTTCTGGTTTCGTTTGTTCAAAGGAAATTAATATTCTTTTTCTTAATAAATATTTACTAATTCATATATAGCATATAATATAGCAATATTTTCTCGAGTTATATATGAGGTAAGACGATTAGTTTTTATTACTTTAACAAACTCTGTCTTGACTATTTTTTTATATGCCTCTTACTAAATTGCTTTAGATAGTTTGATGTTTGATCAGTATTATTGTAAACAACTGCATAAACAAATGGAATTATTAGTTCACTTAACCAAGGAAACTGAAGATTGGACTAGATGCAAAATGTCTAGAAAGAACGTAATAAGTTCAATTACAAATGCAAAAGAAAAATACTTTATAGAAGTACTTGATAAAAATAGAAGTAATACAGTACAAATTTGGAAGAATCTTCCTTTATAAAACTAAAACCACAGTCCATTCCTAAATGTATAAAATTTCAGGAAGATGAAGAAATTGAGAACTTAAAAATAGCAAGAAAATTCAATGAATACTTTGATAATAGTATGGATGATATGGTCGATCAAATTCCAAAGGATAGTGAAATATACCCAGGATAGCTACAAATATAATAAAGTTGGTTTTACTGAATTTCGTAGTGTAATAATGATAAAGGTAAAAACTATATTGAAGTCGCTAAAAAAAGTTGGAGATGTAGCGGGCAATGGAATAAATACAAAAATTTTTAAGGATGCATGCCTAGTCACAATCAATCGATTACTAGTTAGTGATAAATACATCTTTGGACACCGGAACAGTGCCTACTGAATAGAAGATATATGTATATATAACGCCGGTACAAAAAATAAATGGAACCAAGAACTCTGAAGAATTTAGACGTACATATTAACACTTTGGCAGTATATGAAACAGTTTTGGAAATCGCCGTAAAAATCCAATTATCCGAATATTGTGATAAAAATAATATAATGGTGGCGAATCAAGTCATTTTAGAAGTTGTAACAAATTGCAGTGCACAAGATGTACAAGAAAAGCACATCACCCTGCATTCTTAAGTAAAATGAATTTATTAACTAATTACTCTTGCATAATTAGCCTTGGTAATATTGGAGTAATCCCACGTCGTACATCTTTCGTAATGAACTATTGAATGTAACAACTCATTACATTAAACGTTAATCGAATCGAAACAGTAATTTGAAAGGTGTTTCAATCCATTATTAACGTCTGATTTTAATACTTACAAGAACCACATGCTGAGGAAATGAGTACTTTTCCACATATCCGTACCCATACAGCGACTTCATATAAGTATGTATATGCCTAATAGTTATCCGCTAATTACATCTAATTAATTTACATTTTTATTGGCCTAGTCATAAATATTTAACAAGGGTCCTGTCCAAATCTATTATACGCATTGATTGCCCATGCCACCAAGAAAGATAAGATTAAAACTTTTAACGTTGCTACAAAGTATTTGTTGAGTTGAATAACGTTTATGTAAAAGTAGAAAACGTTATTGTTATCCGTTACGGATATGTAGTAAATAGCAGATGGAAAGTCCGATACGCACTGTCGTTCGAAAATATAATATAATTAGTGTAACTGTTTATACAGGGTGTAACAGGACGAGCTTAGTTAGCCGTATCTCAGCAACTAAGAAAGTTCCATATTTGTAAATTTGCACATATCCGGTGTCGCCGGAAACACAATCAACTTCATTTTTTTTTAATGGATTACCCACTTTGTTTCAAACAATTGAATTCAGCAACAAATTTGGCGTATAGATCATTTATTTCGACTGGTGTAAACATTACCTTTTTGTAGCTAACTTGATTTTTATGATAATTTTATCAAATGCATCGTAGTACTTAGTGACGTATTTCTTCTGTATGCAGAAGAGTTGATGAGTGATTATTGGAACTTAGACAGCTACTATGATGGGATATTGAAAATTATTTTCACTTGTGTGCAAATACTATACAGTGTGTTAGTATTTACCGACCTAATATGTTAAATTTCGAACACTAATAACTTCGTAATTTTAAATGGAACACCCTGTATATTTTTATTGCAAACGGTAGAAAATTAGATTCTTCTGCAATTGATATTGCATTTACCTATACCTAGAATGAATATTTTAGGAGCTATTCGCAAATTATGTGATTGTATTCAGAAACTTCGTGTGAGCGGCTAAAGGTGGCTATGAAAATTCGTCACAGTTTTAGCGTAATGTCTAATTTTCTAATGACAGTTCGTTAGCGTGTTAATACTTCCTAGTATATCACACCGTTCCTAATCTAGTATACGAAAACGTCACGTTTAGGATTGACAAATCAGGATTACCTCAATTTATTGATGATTTATGGAGAGTCCGGAAAAATTTTAAGTCGAACCAGTTACATCCGCAGGGTTTCTTAAATAGGGTCCATTTTTGTGAATTCTTTACCATAGCTTGTCAGGACGACGGAAATTTTACAAAGAAAATCATTTGGACTGACGAAGCTAAATTTACCAAAAATGGCCTCTTTAATAAACGTAACAGTCATTTTTGGGCAGCCGAAGGTGTAGCGATAGGCGATATTTAAAATGTGTGCAACGCACAATCAGAGTCAGTTTGTTTCGAATGTCGAATGTACATATGTAGATGTTGCAGTCATGGAACCAACAATTCTTTAATAAAAACGAAAATATGACTACGATTACAAAAATTGCAACTACGAAACTATCTTTATTTCACAGCAATAGTTTTACTTTTGCTACATTTAAATAATTTTCAATCGTTGTTTAGAGTAATTCCATAGATTGGATACATTTACATTAGAACCGATAGTATTTTCATACGTAATCACATTGATATTATTGAACACTTCATTCCAAGCTATTTTAAAAAAACTGACACATCAGCGTTATTTCGTAGTTTTTATAACATCGACAGCTGGTTTTGCGTTGTTTTACGGTAGTTTGATTGAAGTAAATATTCCGAACACATCTCGATTCATAGGCGGCGCATATTACAATTTATAAAGGGGATTTTAATTTTGGCATTCGCGTCGTAATTGAACAAAAATTTTTTGGATTTACTTATATTCTATACAATAGAATTGTTGTTACTTGCTAGAGAAAAGACATTCTTATTGACCGACCACCGACAAGCTATTTTTCTGTAGACAGGCTGCACCAACAGTTTAATCTTCAACTAGTTTTAATTATTGAATTATGCATATGCATAATTCAATGCGGTATATACAATTATATAATTGTATATACCGGGATATTATTTGCAACCTGTGGAGTGCATTCTGGTCGGCTAGAAATGGGCGGCACTTCAACTGTAAGCGTGCGTGTAGTAGCGAATAGTATTCGTGCTAGAAATATTTGATCCTTCGGGATAATTTACTGGAAGTAGATCGCATGTAGCTTCTGCTAAATTGCGACCGTAATACTGTTTTATCACAAATCCATCCATTTTAATAATACTCACCGCACTAAAGATTTACTAACCATTATAAAACTACAGAACTCTAATACCCAGCGACGTCTTATTAAGAACAGAACGAGCATCGAAAATCGACTTCACTTGAAATGAATTACACGTAAAGAACAGTGGTGTGTGCTTGTCGTTAGACAGCGATAGCATACAACACCCAATTGTCCAGCAGAACAGCATGCGTATTTATTGACTTTGTCAACTATTAGAAATCATATTTTCATCTTTCTTTTATTCATATCAAGAGAATCGTCATATTAAAACTTAGCTCTTGATATGTTGATCTTAGTATACACCATTTGCTGATAACTTAATAAGGTACCGTTAGAATCTATCGCAGTTAAGTCAGTTAAATTTTTGCATTTACATTTTTTTAAATTCTTTTTCCTTTTTAGTTTTTTTCCTATGCGCTTAGTTGTTGACCATTAGTTGAAAAGCCTTCTGAAAAAGCTGACACAATGATAGAGATAGGGAAATGATAAGAGAAAAGAAAACAGGGGAACGAAGTGTCAATTAGTTTTCTATACAAACGAGTAGTACCTATGTATGTAAACGTCTACAATTT
Source organism: Popillia japonica (assembly GCA_004785975.1). NCBI lineage: Eukaryota > Metazoa > Arthropoda > Insecta > Coleoptera > Scarabaeidae > Popillia > Popillia japonica. The sequence continues at coordinate 55,334 of SMLS01073063.1, read as the reverse complement.
TTGCAAAAGTTCGCTATATTTTTCTTTACATTAGCAAATTGGAAGAATGTCATTAACATCGTGTAAATCGTTTTCTACATATCAATAAACTGCTTTTCCTAATCAATTTATACATCCCAAATCTTGGAAACGAAGGGCTCACATAAATGTTTAGCGAACTACAGGTCGACATGAATAAAATCTGTAGTACATAATGTGTGACCTTGTTATAAATAGAATACTTGTGAAAAGACCACATGTGCAATTCATATAGAGCAGCAAAGCTGTTTAGTAAACAAATGCATTCATTTACATACACAATAAGCATTTATTTACATATCATTCAACTTGATAAAAAAATATCTGTTTATATCTATTAGAAATTTTAGCAGCGCCCCTTTTTTCTTGTACACACGTGTCAGACTCGGATTTAACAAAATTTATTTAACAAAATTTGGTAATTATTAAAGGAAAAAATATTTTAATGTATGATAGTAATTTATTTGGATTTTCCTTTCTTGTGATATTAGTTTTATACTGTTTATTTTTCCGACTCTATTCATTTGACACCCTGTACTCGGTGGTGTGGGACTAAGTTTAATATAATTAGTGTCGTAACAAACAGTTTTGTTAGTTATCACAATTTATTTTCATACTTCCTAAAACCTCTTTCTGGAGTTCAATGCTTATTTAAGTTTTTTTCCTTATTCGCTATTAATAGGATCTCAGTATATTATAGCATATGACGGGCATCAAGATTAACTGCCTTGGAATCTAAAATACACACATACATACACAATAGTTATTTATACTAATTATAATAAAAGTATATTGGACAACGTGTTTATGGCAATATTGTTACAGAATAAACAAAAATATTTATAGTAAATGTATCGTTTTCTAAGGATACTTCCATATACATACATCGTTTAAATCGCATCGATCACGAAGAATTTTTGACTATTTGGGTTTTCAACTGGCTAAATAACGAGATGCAACATATGTAAACATTGTCATCAATACATAATGCATACATTTTCAAAATTAAGGGCAAAATCCACATGTTATATAGATTGAAAAATATTAAAATAAATATCAAACAAAGTTAAACAAACAAAATTATATATACATACCTACACACGCACAACTATTTACGGAATTCTCCGAGCCAAATATTCGTCAACATTGTAATAATAGTGAGTGAGTATGTGACTTCATAGGAGTTCGGAATGAGTAAAACGTAGACGTATTTGTGATTTTGGGGAGTAAAGCATTAGAGTAAGTAATGCAAGTGTATTATGCTCATAAAGGCTAGTCCCGTGAAAAGGTATACTTAACTGGTTACTACACCGTGTGAGCGTGTTACTGTACATATCTGCGTTTTTACGAATATAGTTTTATTTCGTTTGTAAAAGATTCATATTTCATACAGGTACAGTGACCATAAGTGCAAAATTCGTAATGCTTTATATATGGGACGACAAGAATCCCTAGTTGATACGCCAACCATGCATTTTACAATTTTTTTCTTATATATAAAAAGTCGATTTACAGATCTTGCACGACCCCAAAAAATTATTCCGTAACGAAGTCTGGACTCTACATAAGAGAAGTAAAATATTGGGAGAGTATTGATGTTTACAATAGTCCTTAAATTTCTCATACTATAATATGCAGAAGATAATTTATTCTGAACCATGGAGCAGTGCTGTTTAAAGCGAGGGCGAGAATCCACAGATAATCCCAAAAACTTGATACAGTCACTTTCAGAGATAGGTTTGCGTTTGTATTTAAAATAAGGGCTGCTACCTGTATTTGTTGTTCGACATTGCATCACTCCCGTTTTTTCCGCATTTAGTATGAGACTATAATTATCATGGAGACATATCCGACAGAACAGTGTTTGCTTGTACAGATTTGAAGGCGTTGGCCCAATAATGGATCTCTGTGGTACACCACAAGGAGTACTTATACCAGAAGATTAATATTTGCTACTCAAACCCTCAAAACAATCTTGAATGGCAATATAATAGTATATCAGGAGAATGGCTTGGTCAACATTTTGATGATTCTAAACTATTGTATTTATAATAGACAACATCAATCATATTTATCGTAGGTACTGAAAAAATATTGGTTTCATAATGGGTCCACGCACCTGTTTTCATAGAATGTAGCGCTGTTTCTTTAAACACAGAAAAAAATTTAATGTGTTTTTCGAGTAGACAAGTTTCTAATCGATTTTTTAGTGATAGTTGTCATAGAATAAGAAACTTCATTTACTGTTTGATTAGATGATAGGGTGGCTACATCCTTCATTCACCTTTCGATCAGAATGTTTTCATTTTACTTTTTGTATTGTATGTATTTATACTATGACGTTGTCAAAACCAGGAAGCCCTTGCTTACAATACTGCCAACTGGTTTACGCTTTCCAATGCTACCTGTTACTATAATTAGTTGTTCCAGTCAAATCTTTGACATTCAGTATCTATAATAAGACATTCCAGATTAAATTACGGAATGCATAATTGTAGAGTGTACAATCAAAATCCATACTGTGTCTGTGTAGCAGGCTACACTAAGCCAATCTTCTTCGTCTATGCTCCGTCTAATGCTGTTTGCACAAGCCAGGGAGACTAAAGTTTCTTCTCATACTGAACTGTGAACTTTGAAATAGACAATGAAGTACTGTGTTTTGTGCTGGACTATAAAAACGTTTAGTTGGTGATATTAGCTATCAGGAGATTTATGTACGTCTTCGTCAACACTTACCCAATTAATTCTCATAGAAGAGTACCTATTAAATGGAGTGTTACATTAGAAAGAAAAACTCAACAGTGCTACATCACTAGTATTGTAATTTCGAAACAAAGCTTAGTAAATTGTTGTAATTCAACAGAATATGTTTAATTTAGCAAATTACGTAAATGTGAATAATAGTGTAATATGTGACTAGGTAGTAAAAAAATAATGGAAGTAACTATAATAAATCATTCAAGCAAAATAAATAATTGAAGTGATTACACTACAATTATTTCATTATCTCGGAATACTATTTAATTAAAGTTGTTGCAATGATATAAAATACGCACTACATTTGAATCTGTCAATTGCGTTTGTAATACTACTCCATTATCCTTAACTACTTCAGAGAACTCGAGCGTAGTTTTCGAATGGAAAATTTACCGAACATTAACTTTGTAATACATCCTAACAGCATGAAATGTAAAAGCGATTGCTTCTCGTCTTGATAAAAGTGTAAGTAAATCGTTTTCTCGTCTTTACAAGCAAGGCGAGTTACGTGGTACAGTTATGGATATATTGAAGCTCCAGCTACACCGGGAGAGAGAAACAAAGATGAAGCTATTCCGCCGTGTATACCGACTACGGGAGGTTACTAACGGAATACCGAAACCGTGTACGATGTGTAGAGCCGTAGGAATTTATCGCTGCACTATACTGATCATTTCACTTCACAAAGACGTCAAATTCACGCACATAAAGTAGCAAATATTGACTTGAAAACCTCAGACGGGGATTGGAGAGCTACACTACGAATTCGTCAGGGGTATTTTGCGTCGATTCTGATTGGCTAGCACCAGTCCAACGCTTTGGCGGCGGTGCGAGGTAGACAGAATGAGAAAGACGAGAGGATGAAGGGAGAAGTGGAAAATGAAAATACAACACGGGGACACACTGAACGGGTGGTGAACAAGCGAGAAGAAATGTTGTCAGTGTATACGTGTGTGCTATGTATATAGAGTACAGAGCTGGAGAGGGTTACAGCGCTTAGCTTTATGGATGCAGCAGCAGACAGGTATACAGCAGCGCGTAGCTTCACGAACAAGCTAACTCTGAGCGCAACTGAATATTGTGTATTCACTGAATAATTTACAACTTGTGGTAATTTGTTACATCGGACATTTTACCTCCTTTATTTATACTCTAGTTTTACTTGGTGTAGGTATACTTAAAACTTGACTATATAAGTTTTGCCGCAAATTACTTTTTGTGTTTAGTCTTTGTTCATGTTTAAGAAATGCAAATTTACACCACTTTGTAATACGAGGGTTGTTCGAAATTAAAGAGTATATAATATTCTTCTGTACTACTTCTTGATAAAGCAGGCTAGCATCAAGAGAGTGCAAAAACCTCACATTAGGACAAAATATGTTAGTATTTTCCCTTTCTATAAACATCATAAATTACCACAAATGTTTGAATACAATATGGAGAAACGCAGTTAGGCTTCTCTCTTCATAATTCTTATAGAATATAAACCGATCTTAGTTTGAATCTAACTCTGCCCTGTACCAGTACCAAAGAAACAGCAGATACCACACCATGATAATAAGGTGTAGTTCATTTTCATAACATCTTTATTCTTTCCGGGAGATACATTAACCCTTAATATAATCTAAAATCGTAACAGCCCATAGGCCTGCGACTCGATCGCTGCAGTGTATAAACGTTCATTCTGTCCATTTATGCGAATGTGGCAAAAAACTGATTTGGATTTTAAATCAGCAGAAATTCCTTATCCACTCGGTTGTGGAATTGCCACAGATGCTACATAATGCGAAATTGGGTTTGTTTAAATATTTTAGAGTTGATAGTAAATTTTTTTAAGTAAAATATCTCGTGTAAATTTTACTTTGGTATTTACATTAAGAAATTATTTACGTTGTACTGTACACGTTACATGAATGTAGAACATAAATGCACGTGTTATTACTTACATTTTACACTAAAATCCATCAAAGAAGAATAAAATTGAGCACAAATAAGTTTATAATATCTCGGTTAATCACTTTGATATTAACTTGGATATAAGCTTACCTGCTGTAGTACTTATTAATTGTAATAAGTGTTGCGATGCCATCATTACCGTAGCAGAAATATAATGAAAGACTGCATCGAGCTGATTACTTTCGTTTCTGTTCCTATTTTATTAAATATAAGAAACACTGGGCAGAACTAACTCTATTCAAATAGTTTCTTCGCTTATTGTTAGTGTTATTAAATTCAGGTCAGAGTAAACATTTTTTCACTGGACAAGTAACTTCTTACTTATAATCGCCTCAAGGTTAAATAAATTGTTTGTCAGTTTCAAGGATAGGTTTTGTGACTTCACTTTAGAAGATTTTTTTAATTCTGGCTTACTATCCAAGTGGTACATAGGTAATAAAATTTATGGTGCTTGGGCTTATTTCAAGCTGAGTTTCCACATTTTTCAATCGATTATATGCAATTTAAGAAAACATTGTAGTAAAAATACCTAATAGAAAATAAACCACAAACATCTGTCCGACTTCTGAGTCAGCGAATTAACTTTTCTGTTGGTACAACGCAGAAATTATTGAAAAAATATTTGCAACTTTACTCATACTGTGTGACTGCAGTACTAGATTTGTTAGAAATTGATTATCCACGTAGACCACAACTTTGTAATTGGTTTGTAAATATGAACAATAATAATGAAGAGCTTTCACAAAGAGTTATCTCTCAAGCATGATTTTGTAAAACGAGATACTTCAGTATATAAAATACAAGAATTTGGAGTAATGAAAATCCAAATGCAATTATTGAGGAATCGCTACTGAAGAAAATAGGTGTTTAGGCAGCGATAAATTAAATGCGAATCATTGGACCAATATTTTTTCAGGGAACGTTAATTGCACAAAGGTACCGCACAGAAATTTTAGAGCCATTTATTAATGAGTTTGATGTTCATAAAACCCAAAACGCATACTTCCAACAAAATGGAACACTTTGTTACTGTCCGGTGGAATTTTTGGCTTACTTAAGACAATTTTTTGATCAGCGTATAATTAGTCGAAGTATCGAAATTTCTTGTCCTACATGCTCACGCAATTTAACACCCTGAGAAGAGTTGAACAGAAATGCACGGAGATTGATAACAATCCAATACTGTTGCAGAGTATGATTAGAAATTTTGAACAGATAATTTTAAAATATATTACTGTTAAAGGACAACGTTTCCAACACTTGGTATAATTTTCAATTATGGTTTATTTATTCGTATTGCAAAATACAGAGTATACATTACTATTATTATATTATAGTTTTCAATGAATACCTCTTATTTGTTATTTATTAGTATAATACGTATAAACCTGCCAAAATATTTACTGCTTTATAGGTTAAGCAGTCGGTTTTAATTAACGACATAATTCAATATGTCGCACTCTACCGGATGAACGTTTCAAATAAACGCATGTTATACATATACACTCTAGCTATATTTAACAAAAGCACTGTATTCTTTGAACTGTGTAGGATAGATTGCAGACAACATGGCAGGAAATATTTTACCAAGCATGTTTCAAGAATTCTAAGCTATTGTCAGAGGAGAATGATATATGATTTTAAGGCGATGACATTTGGGTAAGACATCGGTTCTCCTCAGTTACTCTAACGTCTTTGATATTAACCATTCCTTCTTATTGACAAAATTGCGTTATATTTGTTTTGATTAACACGTATTAATTATTTTCGTTCTTATTTGGCGAAACAGTTTCGCGGTGATCAACTACCTTTAACATCTGATGCTTCTCCTTTCTCACAATTTATAGTTGTAATATAATAAATGTTTAAAATATTCTCAACTCAAGCTTTATGCTGACGATGCTCAAGTATTTTAATTGGATCCATTGTTGGGTTGATATCACTGCTATTCTTAAATTAATAATGATCTTGTATCGCTTGTCATGGAATCACTATTCAGCCACTTAGCGGTATTAGTTTCGGAGAAATTTGGTGTTGTTTCAGGTCAGGATCTTTATTAGTAACGCACTGCTTCTTTCCCTCTAACTACTCTAGAAAACTAAGAAGCCTTTTGTAATCTAAAATTATTTGGTATACGGAAATGAAGAATAGTTAGACATTAATTTACGTAGAAACTTATGCGTGTTACTAGTGCTTTTTCAACTTAACTTTTGTGACAATGTACATTTTTATATAAACTTTGTATGCAAGCAGTTCAGAATGCATGTTTAAGGTTTGTTTAGGGTATATGTCGCTGTGATCACGTTTTTTTTTGTACTAAAATGGGCTTATTATAATAATAATAATAATAATATAAGCATTTATTTCAAACTGCCACCATATTACACAAATACACTATGTAAGAATGCAGAAGTGGGTTGAAACAAGTCTAAAGAATTAAAAAACACTACAAATACTACAAAAGAGAAACTATATTAGCTAGGTTATTCTACCACCTAAAGTAATATAACGAACATTGATCATATCAACAAAAGAACGGAAAATACAAAATGATGAAAATAATAGAAAATTCAAGAGTAACAATTATTAAAGTAATTAAAAATAATTAAAGAACTCACTTATTGTATAAGGTTCAATTCTTATTAATAAGTTAAAGACCTCTCTAGTAAATACCTTATAGTTATGAATGTCTCTAATATTTTTAGGTAATCTATTAAAATGCTTAAAACTAGCATAAGAAGGTCCTTTCTCTAGCATGCTGAGTTTATGTTTGGGGTAATTATATAATTTATTCCTGGAGTTATATGTATGATTAGGAAGATACTCAACAAATTTAGCTTTATGTTTAAAGTTGAAAATTAGACATTCATAAATGTATATTCCTGCGCAGGTTAATATCCTATTCATTCTAAATTTGCCTCTACACGATTCCCTAAACGGGACGTTGAATATTATGCGCATAGCGTGCTTTTGTATAACAAAAAGTCTTAAAGCATCCGAAGCATTTCCCCAAAATAAAATTGCAAATTTTAAATTTGCAACAAAAATGCCATAGTAGATACACTTGAGCGTGTGCATATCCAGGTACTGTTTTAGAACCTTCAAACAATAGCATATACCATTAAGCTTTTTGGATAAGAAAGAGACATGACCGTCAAAATTTAATTTGTTATCGATAACCAACCCTAGAAACTTTACTGAGTTATTTAGCTGTACAAAATCGTTATCATCAAGTATGGTAGGAGGAATATTTTGCCTAACAGTCCTAAACAATATAAAATTAGTTTTCTCCATATTCAATTTCTGTTGATTAGACAAGCCTGGCTTAGTATCGGCCATATAATTATTTACTTGAAAAAGCCGAAGTGATTTATACCGTAAGATTGTTGTTTAAAGGGATGTCTTTAGCGTTAATACTATATGATTCAAAATACTTTTTATAAGCGGTGGAAATAATTAGAAAAAAAAAAACAGAAATAAACAAAAATAAGCAAAAAACAATTGCACAATGCATCTTAGGAATTCTACTTGACATTTTACGATTTTACTGTATCTAAAGGTTCAATATTTACATAGAAACTCACATTCCTGTTATAAATAGCCAACATAATGTAAACACTTCTGGAAGATCAAATCTAGGTACAGTATTATTTCTGTGGACAATGAAAGAAAAATCCTTTGCGCTTCCGACAGGGATATACGTGTACTTAGATAGTAATTCGTAGAGTGTCGGTCTTCTCGCCTAATCGTCCTAATGCGCTTGACACAATATAGGTTGTTGTTGACAAGCCATGCGTACATAAGATATCATTAGTTAGGAAAACACTTCTATTGTTATCTATTGTGTTGGCCCTTAGGGTCTTAAGTAAAGACTTAACAACACTTTGGAACGATAGAATGTGAATGTCTTTATATGTATTTATGGGGATAGGCGCTACAGGCATTCGAAACATCTGCTACTTTGAATATTTTAAAAAGATGCCACTATTTATTGCTTAAGCGTTTCAGCTTTAGTCATTATGATATGGAAGTTTCAATAAAAAGGAGATCTTGTAAATCTCACTAACGAAATTGCGTTTTAATAAGTTGATTAATGAATAAAGTATAATAAAATGGATATTTACAAGTTATACATAAATGCAATTCGCAAAACTATGCATCAATTTTTTCGTTTGAGAAACCAGTTGGTAAACAAGTATGATCATTGACATTAAGCATAAATTCTATACGTGAAAAAATACATCTTTGATAATATTTTATTTTTACCTTTTTTCCCTTGAAGATCCCTACAGATAATAATCATTTCGCAGTTATATCTGATTCGATCTCTTGCCTGCTCATCCAGCAGACTCCTTTCATAATAGCCCTCGATATGGAATTCATATATCCATATTATAATTCTAGCGGAGAGCACATAAAAGGCGCATTATTCGGTCAAATGTCAAAGAAGCTCTTCAATCTATTTGAGTCTGATTAAAAAGCGACTTCAAAGCGCCTCCCCGGTGGGGTAAAACGACACAATCACGACCAACAATCGTTCCCCAATTTATCCACTATTGTTGTCTTTTTTCAATCGATACTCCTTGCTAGAGAGCGCTGCTCCTTGTTTTTTTTTCTGCCTCCGTTTCCAGCGTTTCGTTTGTTAGTGTTTCGATCTGGTTTTCTGGTATTTTTGAACGTCCATGGAGGTTTTCGCCACTGAGTTTCTCTCTTTAACGACCGCATTGCCGTAGGAAGATAATTTTGAACGCTCCCGTTGAACTGGACGATTGGTTTGGTTTTTGTTCGTTCTATAGTCGACCGCTGCTTGATTGGACGAGTTTTATTCGAAACGGGTTCTCTTCCGTACAGTTTTCCAATTCCTTTTGTTTTCGATAGCTAAACGCAGATTTTCCTTCATTGACGATTGCCTTCCTTGAAATAGTACACCGTTTGTGAGTAAATCGCGAGAAACTGATATTTATGCATTGTTTTATTGTTGTCATTCAGATTTTCCGTGTTTACATAAATAATATATTATAAAGATGATGCAATAGTTTTTTAAATAGGAAACAGTTGGGTAGATTTTGTCAACGACCAAAAACTATAATATATTTTCTAATGTATATTACTCATGCTTATACGACAAAAAGCAACTTATTGTTGGAACGAGCTTAGTTATTACACAGAAAAAAATTGCGCGGGTAATCGTGAACGTTAGTTGAACATATAGTCAACAAAGTTCTATACATGGTCTCAAATCAATAGTGTCGAAAAAATAAACAGTATAAAACTAATATCACAAGAAAGGTAAATCCAAAAAAAATAATTTTTCTTTTAATAGTACCCAAATTTTGTCAAATAAATTTTGTTGAATCCGGACTGATATGTGTGTACAATAAAAAAGGGACGCTGCAAACATTTCTAATAGGCACGAACAGATATTTTTTATCAAGTTGAATGATATGTAAATAGATGTTTATTATACTCTATGAATGCATTTGTTTACGAAGCAGCTATGCTTCTCTATGAATTGCATATGTGGTCTTTTCACAAATATTGTATCTATAACAAGGTCACACATTTACTACAGATTTTATTCATTTCGACCTGTTTTTTTTTGTAGGCATCAGGTGTTTTTGTTTTTTCATTACAGGAACTTTCAATATTAAAGTACAACGACATATTACTACCTATTGGGCTGGTAATTAATAATATACTATTTGAGATCGCTTTCGTAGTTAACAGTTTTTTTTCAAATAATTCATGGTAATCTTGAAGAGGGCTGTTTGATGAGAAACAGGACAAAAACTTAGAGTAGTAATGTCCGCAATTACTACCACGAGCTCCAGATACATGCTTCTGTGCGACGGAAAAAACTTATCGGCCGCTGTGACAACACAATCACGAAGAGCCTCGACGTCTAAAATTTCCCATCGACGATCATTAACAAAGTTTTTCATGTATCCTCACAGAAAAAAGTCCAGTTGGAAGACGAGTTTCTGTTTGCTTTAACCTCTTTTATTTTCATAGACTATTTAGTAGAAACCCTGTATCTCTCAGTAATTGCATCAATCTGGGTGTTGTCGGGTAGATGAGTTCTTACTTGATATTGAGAAGGTTGCTGAAGACTGAACAGAACAGAAAACAATGTGGTCTTCTGTTTCGGGTTAACATTCCTTCTTTTCTGATTACCGTTCTAGTACAATAGGTAGCATCCATTTCTGTATTGTGATTGGTAAGATTTGTGTTTGTATTAATATTCCCGCTGCAGTTAACCTAATGTTGTGATAGCTGTTACTTTTCCGTACTCTTGTTACTCAGAGTCCACAATTTCTTGTACGTACATAGTTTACAGTATCTACATTAATATCTGATAGTACTATGCGACGATTTTTTATTACAGTTTTTTATGGCATTGAAGTAAGTATTTAGGTGCTGCAAAAGTTTTAGTGTACTTACGTTTGGTAACTCGTAGACGTTACTTAATTTTGCGTTTAATACTTGTTAATGACTACCTAACTAACTCTTTCATAATAGTACTAGGTTTGCACGTACTGTTGGTGTGCAGATTAGCGATGTAGGGAATATATGCGTGGATTTTTAAGTTTTTTATATATATGTATCTCCGATCTTCTCCCTTCCGCCTTTGAAGTAACTCATTAGTTTCATATCTAGTGAATTGTGCAAAAGCGTGTGTGTGATGAATCTATAAGCATAATAATAAACACATATAGCAATACAATAGAAAAAATTACAACATTGTTAAAGAAATATTGATAAAGCTGTCAGGATCTATACATATATACATATGTACGTATATACAACGATCTACTGTAGCTGAATGCTTACGTCAAGGTAGGAAAAAGTCACTTAAATTACGAGAATGCCAGAATTTTGACCCACAAACACCCAGTGTCATCCAGGATTAACAAAAGGATCAAAGTAGATGATGAATAATCCAATTAATTTCAATCAAGAATATCCTGCGAATAATACGAGGATAGTTTGATAACTATGTGGCTTGACAAAGAAAACGCACGTTTTAAAAAATATAATATTTTTCAATATAGGTAAGTACTTTTTGCTCGGTCAAGGCACTTATTTCAACGATATTCCAAATTAATAATTAGCAAATTAGCAGGAATTGGACAAAATATCTTATCGGTGAGCCATTTTCTCAGGTTTGGGAACAGATGAGAATCCCCGGAAACTGTATCTGGGGAATAGGGCAAATGAGACGCTAATTCTAATCGCAATTCATGATTCTTGGTCACTATAATCGCAGACTTGTTAGCAGGTGAGTAATCCTGATAGAAAAGCACTTTCTTCTTTGCCAAACGAGGCCTTTCCTCTTTTGTGCCTCAACTGTTGCAGCAAATTGTCATAATACTAGCCATTTTTCGTTTTTTCCTTTTCTAACCAGTTGACCAAGATAATTCCTTGAGAATTCCAAACTGCAGTTGATATAATTTCAACTGGAAAAACCGTTTTTACCTTTCTGTGCCGATTTTTTGGACTAATCGCAGTTTCAGGAGTGTAATGGTAGACACAGGTTTCATCAACGCTGATGAACCGGCGCAAAAATTCCTTCGGATTGCGACGAAAACGAGCCGAAAGATCGCGAAAGCAACTAAACAATTCAGTTTTTGCTCCAGTTTGAGTAGCCGTGACACCCAGTGGTCGAGCATTTTTTCAGAGGTTCATTCTGTGTCTACCGTCATTAGAGATACCCACTATGTCTCGCCCACTTTTACTCATCCAATCATCCGACACGATGCGGTGGACTTTTTCAATTATATTCGGAGCAATAGCTGTTTTTGGATGTCCACTACGACGTTCATCATTTGTGCTCGTACAATCACGCTTAACTGAACCCAGTTTTTCACAATTGAAAACGAAGGGACATACTCTAACAGGGTTAAATCCAGTTCTTACTTGAATTCTGAGTACTACACATATCCAGATCGCTGCTCATATAATTTGGAAAACTGTGGGAGTTATGAGAAATAGAGACAAAATACGAAAATAGAATGATTCATAAACCCACTTCACAAAGAAGCAAACGATTTGAAGTCAATTGGTTAGAATTCATTTCTATTGCTACCATTTTTTTTACTGCTAGAAGAAGGCAATGGGTGTTATAGTCAAGCTTCTCTTTTTCTGCATTCCAATTCTGTTGTTGCACAAGTTTTCATATTCGAGCCATTATTTTCGATTTATTCTTTTGCAATGGCTAACTGTTTTAATTTTTGTAAATATTATTTATGTACGACCGATGCATAGCTTTCTGACTACTTTTCCAGCGTCCCATTCTGATCCAGTATGTCAAGTCCAATATGTAAGTACATATTGGACTGGCTACAGTCAGTTAATTTACCAATATTTTGCTGGAACAACTAAAATTAGTGCTAACTTCGGAGTCGCAGTTTTAGATTTAGATACACGATCCTTTTGATGCAGCTCTAAAGTTTTTATATGCAAATTAAGATTTGTTAAATGCACATCCATTTAATAAACTGAGAGGAAAATGATCATAAATTGAGTTTATTGGACGGCGGAAAACCTAAATTTTATGCCAAATAAGCTCAAAATGTAAATTTAATGTATTTTTCTGGCCCTTATGTATATACTTATCTATTTTCCAGATATTTTGCCACTTTTAGGTCAATTCAAACACTATTAATTCGGTCAATTCAATCGATAAAGGTCAATTTATTCCAGATCCTAGAATAAAATTATCTTTATCGCCAAGAAAGCCGAGCCTGGATATATGAAAATGAGGAAACTTCTACGATGGTCAAAACAATAACGAGCAATGAGGAAAGTTATGTACGAAGTATTTTTTAGAAGTAAAGGGTTGGTGACCGCAATTAAATTAGAAGATCGGACGTCAGTTACCGCTAAACGATATGTTGAAAATTGTTTTCCTAGAGGGTTCAGTAAAGTGCCAAGAAAGGGAATCATCTTACATCATAATAACAACTGTTCAGTATTTAGCGGAAAACAAAAGCAAAATTATAGAACATCCCCCTTACTTACCGGATTTGTGGACATATGACTTTTGCCTATTTTTTGAGCTGAAAAAACATTTGAGAGGGAATAGGCAGAAGAAGAGATTGAGATCGTTACGTTACGTGTATTTTTTCATAGTACCCCTAAAGACAGCTGATTGAACGCTTTTAAACTATGGAAGGTGAGAATGGTTTAGCGCATTATTGTAAATGGCAATTACTATGTATTTGAAATAAAAATTCTAAATACTTGTATCAATCTTTCCATTCTCAATAATTCTGGCTAGTCTTTCGTACAAGAATAATTTTCAAGGTAAATAGTGTTAAAAGTTCTGTAAAATATAAATAGTTTTTCTATTGCACCCTCAAAAGAAATTTTGCCGCTGTTTCGTTATATGAGAATATTCGTGAATTGGAACTGAATTAATAGATTTTCTGAGAGTATAATCGACAGTGTTCTATGCACATTATTATAGATATTGTTTAGATACCTCACTCAAGGTAAGTACACGTACGTAAGTGCTTGACTACACAGCAAATAAAGGGAAGAAAGGAAGAAAAAAGTATTTACGTAAGCGGTAGCTGTATTATTAAGGGGATAATTCTCCAAAAAGGAACTGTATGTACGGCTGTTGCCTTTGCCTTCACTATTCCTACCGACGTAATCGTTAAAATCGGCTCTAAATACTTCACTTAAGAATAAGCGAACCGCACCTTTGAATTCACGTTTTACACTTCTCGTAGGGTACTTAACTCTAATGCCTCTAATCCAGTTCCATAAGCTCTCTTACTGTGCGTTTAAGTGCCTCTCAATTATTAACAAGTGCGCCTCGGGTTTCGGCTCTATGGCACCGATGCTTTAGGAGTGCTCGATTCGCCGCTATTTGTCAACATTTATACGGGATTTAACAGTTGAAGATGCAAAGCCCTTCGTGCACCATCAGAATGTGACATTTCCTTTAGTAGAAAACATTGCATAATGCTAGCTGAGGAAGATTACTTCCTACTATAACTAGGATTTGTTTAATAGTATTGTATTGTAGCTTCTACTGTTTCGGTTTGTTTTTTAAGTAATGCTTTTGTTCTATCTTTAGTAAATGTAGTACGTGACAGTACATAGGTGGTAATGTTATAACTACTGCTGAAATACGATACGTGCAATTTGTTAATTTGTAATTTGATTGGAAGTGTTAGTATTATAGCTTGTTTACGATAACAGACGAGGCACGTCATCAATAGACGTCATAATGATGGTATGACTATTGCCAAATCTTGTCTCTAATAGGTTATATGTTGGAACCACGAATGTTTACCGTTACGTCACTATCAGCCCTTACAAGTAACGGCGGATTCATGTTTATAATTTAATGTAAATATATGTTGTATGAGTGAGACGTAAATTGAAATGTACGTCTTCTAGGTTACGCATAACGTTTAGCATGCGTGCATATATCAATCTGAAGGAATGAGTGCAATAGAACATAGAGCGCAGTATGTGACTAGTATTTTGCGTACAGAAAAGTATTATTACTTAGTTACTTCCGGTTAATTATTTGACATTTCAGGCGATCAAATCATAACCTTTATTTACATTTTATTACTGCTAAAACGCAAATAATAGTAGACTTTTTCAAGTAAAACGATATAATCCTTAATCAGTAACAGTTGCGAAAATAGCTGGAATTATACAAATATGTACATACCTATATATGTAATACATAATATTTAGGAAAAGAATAGCAATTACACACACATAGGTGTTATGTCAATTATGTTTCTAGTCAGTCGAGTAATCAGTTTGATCTTCCAAAGATGAATCTGTTGCACGAATAATAATAATAATTTTTCAATGTCATCTTCCAAAATTATTCACTGTCCACATTTTCGTTTCAATATTTTTGACACGTCTCTTCTCCTTGACTCTTGACCTCTTCTTCTGGACCACTTGCAAGTATTTATACCTCCACCGAATAATGTCATCTCGTTGCTTTTCCATCCTACTTTTTTTTTAATTGGAAACCCATATCATGTAACAGTCTATGTAAAGTTGCTCGACTAATGTCAAAAAGATCATCATCAGCATTGACAATTTCAATCACATTTATACTAATAAAAAAAAGAATATTATGTATCTTATGTACGCTTAAAATAGGTAGAAGTCTTCTTGAAAGAATCATTTATACAATAAAATCAACAAAATTAATGCGCAATTTACGATTGACAGTAGTGCCCTTGCAACCTTGCAATATGACATTTTGTCCTGTCATCTGTATTTTGACATTAGTTTTCTGATGCTAATTTGACTTCGGCGTGTTGATTTAATTCATACTGTACTACACTAATGACGTAACGGTAAACATTCGTGGTTCTAACTATATATTAAGTAATGATAGCTCATTGATATGCAATTTCCGCTAACGGATAAGTTGTTCATACTCACGATATGGCAACATCGTACAGGACAAGCAACTTTGCATAGAGAAAATTCCTATATCTACGATAGTAGGAACAGATGTTTTTGGGTGTTTCGAGCGGTATAGGTAGCTATTTTACTGGTCATGACGTACCTCGTCTGTTATCGTAAATAGACTATATTAGCAATTTCTTCAAATCTCCAAATCTGAAAATAACTATCACACTTTTTGTACTGCTTTATTTTATTTTTTTGTATTGTCTATACTACTATGACAGAGTCAAACTCTAGAAGTCCTTATAATAGAAATTCAGTTCATAAACACCTACAATATCATTTAAGTAGCTAATAAATTGTGGACTTACGTGGAAGTGGAATTGCGTTTGGTACGTATCACTTGTAATCACTTGTTTTTTTCGAATTGTTCTTGATAAAAAAATTATTTTAGTTAAAACTGTCTTTGAATACTGATATGAGGGCGGTAGTATAACCTCAACTGCGATCCCAAGATTTTAAAAAGAAATAGATGGGGCGGATGGAGAAATGGCAATTACAATACACAGCATGAAGCAGATAACAGAAATGCAACTAATATTTTCGCCGCTATAGGTATAATTGTCCGAAATAAAGAAGAAAATGTGACTATTATGTATTCAAAATGGAATAGAAAACAGATTGTACTATTTGAACATATTGTATGATAACCAAGGGTAAGTTAGTCACGCTTGTGCTTTAAGATACTGTTACATCTCTTGTCCAAATTAGAAACAGCTTACTCAAATTACTCTAATTGTACATAACTGAAGTGACAGTACAAAAAGGGAGCACTATCAATAAGTGAAACTATTAGTAAAGTCAAGAAATATACAAATCGTTGCGTAGGAAAGTCGGGTATTTGTAATTTTAGATTACTTTTGTCACTTGTGCTCTGTTCACACGTATGTTCTGATTCAATTATAAAATCCTTAGAGTACATTCAGCAGAGTAGCACTATACTAAATTACAATAGTCCTGGGCTTGATCATGCAGATTGCAGAAATAATACTACCTACTGCATTGCTGTTATTCTACCACTATACGTCTTATGGAAACTCGATACGCAGTTGCCAAATCGTCCAATCAGCTGTACGTTGTTATTTCCGATTAATTATTTGACATTTCAGACGATCAAATCATAACCTTTATTTATTTATGACTGCTAAAACGTAAATAAGTTTTCGAGTATATGTAGGTATATTAGTTTTAACGAATTAATTTTGTAGTGTGTTCGGTCCGATGTGATGGTTTCAACCTGATTGAATCAATTTTAACCGGAGTTGGGACGTCAGTATTAAACATTTTAAATGGTATCTATGCTTGCTTCGATGATTCAGTGTAGTCGTCGAGTAAAAGCGAAGTTCTTAGTAAAAAATCTCGTATTCTAAAATGCATTATAAAAATCACACACCAGATATTTATTAACCCATGTTTGCAATCGAAAACATCTTACACGTATAATTATTTATTTAAGAATTAGTGAAAAAGCGCATAACTTTATTTAGTTTTACTCATTATTAATGTTATTTATATTTTGGAGAGGTATAATACAATTTACCAAATTAAAAAAACGATATAATCCTTAACCAATAACAGTTGCAACAATAGCTGAAATAATACAAATACCTACACACATATGTATATGCATAATACAATAAAATTTTGGAACAGAATAGCAATTACACACAAATGTTATGGCAAATTTATAGTCAGTCGAGGGATCGGTTGAGTTTGTTGCACGAATAATAAATTTTTCAATGTCATCTTGCAAATTATCCACATTTCCTTTATAATATTTTTTACATGTCAATAGCAAGAAGTAGATTCTACCTTCTTCTCTAAATATTAACCTCTTGTAAGTATTTATGCCTCCACTGAATAATGTCATCTTGTTCGATGAGTATGCTTTCCATCCCTATTTTTTTAATTTGAAACTAATGTCGAGAAAATCATCATCGGCATTGACAACAGCAAGAATTGAATTCAATGTAGGTGGCATATTTTGTATAAAATGCCTTTATGTCGAATATGTGCTTGCCCGGTCTTGTCATGTGTATGTAATTGTATGCCTTTCCTTTTCTTAGGTTGTTTTGGACTTGGTAATGATCCTGTTTGTTGCTACTGTTTTATACTATAGGTATATTGCACGCTGTGCACAGCCCAAGGCTTTATTTAATTGTTGAACGGCAGCACTAATATTCCTAGATTTATTGCAATAATTGAAAATAAGCAACAACGCAATCGTATATCGTCGGCTTAATAAGAAAATTGCCTAACTCCACTTTTAGTAAAATTAGGATTTTAGTGCCATCGGTATCCTAATATGAGTGGCTATCGATTCAGAAAACTACCTATATCAAAATAAATTGTGTACGCTCATAAATGACGAAACAGAAATCTGCCTAACTTACGTCAGTAAAAAAGCGCCAGAAAACTGCCTAAATCCGCATTATATTAAGATTATGTGAGCCATACTTGCATCTTACCATTCTCAATATTTTTTACTTTTATTTCAAATACACCCTGTATTACTATAAATAATATTATTTCAGAATATTTTCAGTTAAAATACATACAATACTTGTACCTATTGCGATAAATTATAAAACAAAAATAAGTTTTTATTATTAGTTAAACTTTTCATCAGGTATGTTAACAAGTTGCCTAACTGCCACAGAAATCTAAAAATTATGTGAAAATATGCCTAACTCCATTATTTTTTTTCAAAAATTTTTTTTTAATTTTTTTTATAGACTTCTAAAAACTGTGTCAAAATAAGTATCTGAACAAGATACACACACATAGGTGAGAGAAATCCACAAAATTAAACGTTTTTTAGCTCTCCTGTAAAATTTCATGAAATGGAGTTAGGCAATTTTCTCATTAAGCCAACGATATGTAAGTACTTACTGCTAAATTTTTCTTCCTTACACCGCGTTGTTCGTATAGGATTCAGTAATGCCGTGAAAACTGTAATTAAATATGTAAGTTATCAAATCACAGTTATAGATACTAATAAAAGAGAATATTGCCTTACCCACGCTTAAAATAGATAGAAGTGTTATTGAAAGAATGATTTATACAATAAAATCAACAAAATTAATGTAAAGTTAACTAAAAATACGGTGAAACTGACGATTGACAGTAATTCACACGTAATAGTCAGATTTTAGATGCATACTATTGCTGACACCGGCATATGTAAATAGTAAATACGTAGCAACATAGCAATCGCAAGGAAGGATAGTGTTAGAGACAAATAACTAATGATAGTAATAGAGGCACAGTTACTATTATATCCCATAGTGCAAACGGAGGTTGAGACGGACTATAATAGACCTACAGACAACTAGCTAATTAATTGTGGACTTACATGTAAGCTCTGCAGTTACGTTAGATTATGAGTAGAGATTGTGTTGTAAAACACTACAAAATGGTATAAGAATTGTTTTACCTAGAGACTTTGATTATATGTTGAGAGATTTGAATGACAGTGTACAAAGAATTTTGTCTGCCAAAATTATTAACAATCTAGAATAAGTCTATATTATCCTTTAGTTTTCTATTGCTGCATTTGCTCATTTTAAAACGCGTCGCTATTGGCCAACGCATTTGTGACGTACAAATTCAGTAAACTGCTTTGCTTGTATGCATTTGCTATACTGTTAATACTATTTTAATTCGCGTTATTTGTATATTTATACAAATTATATCGTACTGTAAGTAGCGGGTTTTACAACAAACGATTTCTGAAAAATGGTTGATATTGGATTCATGAAAGCTCAATCAGATAATTTACCAAATGTTGATGTCTTTATGATTGCCAAATATTTCCAAAGTAATCCTTGTTTTACGTCTAGCGAAAGGGGTGTTAAAGCATAAAGGTAAAACCAATTGTATATTAATAGTAAACATTAAATATTATTGAAATGTACATATAAACAGCTGTAAGTAGTTATTTGGTAGTTATATAGAAGTAGTTTCCAAGGAAATTTAGATGTATGTAGGTTGTTGAATAATACATGTTTTATAATTTAATAAAAATATATAAACATATTTAAGGTAAAGTGTGTTATTATTATTAACCCTCCATTAGTCACCTATAAAAATATCAAAAATTAGCTTTAGGTCACGTTACGCCCGTAGACGCGCCTAATGGACCATTAAAAAATATTACATTTGTAATTGAAAAATTGATTAAAGTGCAAAGCAATTGTATATGGACTTACTTACTTCACAACAATAAAGGGATGATGTTGGAGACACTTTCTTAGGCTCACGTCTTACAGTCCTTAGCCACAGCTTCCTTTCTTTTGGCTTTAGGAACACTTATAAACACTTTTTGTGGTGTTTTTATGGATGTATTTGTACACATCGGTACAATACACAAAAAATAAGGCCTTTTAACGTCCATTTTCCAATAATTTGCCGTATTTACACTTACTCAGCTGGATTTCTGTATAAGATAAATAAGCGCATCTAACGGTTTACAAGCTTATGACGTCACAGCGTTGGCCATATTTAAAACTTCGTTTTAGCGCCAACTCTAAAAGTATATTTTTTATTATTTTTTTTTGTTGTAAAAATAACTTTTATTTGAAAAATAATGTATACACGTATTATTATGTTACTTAATCTCTTTAAAAAAGAATATTTTAAAAAATGCAATTATTCCCCATTACAATCCCAAAATTCTAAGAAAAACATAGATGTGGCGGTTGGAAAAATGGCAATTACAATACAGAGCTCACAGCGAAGGGAATAATAGAAATGGAACTAATATATTCGCCGTTGCGTTATTCTTGTCTATAAAAAAAATATTATTGTGTGTGAATAGCGGAATAGGAAACAGATTTCGCTATTTGACTATTGTTGTGATAGCCGCTTTTACGCTTTAAAGTATCTCTTGTCCAAATTAGAGACAGCTATCTTAATCAAATAATAGAATTTAGTCTCCACTCAAATTACTCGAATTGAACAAAATTGATCTTTCAGTACAAAAAAGCAAAAGTGAAAAATTTTAATACAAATTGTATATTAGAAATTACACTGCAATATTCAGTTGTACTAGGGCTGGTAGACCTACAGACAAAATCGGAGCATTTATCTATGTATGTATGTAATGTAATGAAATTTTAATTACTTATTTTGTTCTTACTTTGTAGATTGTGGGATAATTGGCTCAAATTCTAAATATATGTTATGCTGTTTTAACGGATCTGACCCTCTTTTTTTTTATTCACCACCCGTAGATTATAAAATAAAAAAAAATATTTTGTATTTTATTTAAATCCTTTTGGAGTTCTTGTGATTGTGTGGTCTATTGCAGCTAGATAATGGCTGTATTTATTTTTGTAGATTTCATTTAAATACTCCTGATCTAAAATGGAAAAATGTGACGCATTTGAGAAGTAGGTCTTCACATAAAGATAATTTGTGTTGCACAAGATAGCTGTGTAGGTGATCAGTAAATTGATCAGGCAAGAAAGGACCCGCTAAATGGTCCCCCAATGTACTACTCTTGAGAATAAATGCTGATAAATTTTGGAACTTTATTTTAGTTAAGTTCTTCGTTAGCATTTCCTCATTGATGGTAATCTACTGGTTTAAGCATGTTCTGCTTAATTGCACTACTTTCTAAGTTTGGCAGATTTATTGAAACTTTCTTTTTTATTTTTGTCTGTAAACACTTTTTATTTTAATTTTTTTACTTAATTGCATTCACACCATCATATATCACGCTATGTTCTTTTGCAATATTCGTAGCAGTTCTCTATGCATATACATGCGTTACATTGACCACTAAAGTGTAACATTTTTAAATCGTTACGATATAATGGTCAATTTGGAAAACCTACATATAAAGCTTTATTAATAACGTGTACAATTTATCGAATACCATGTCTGGATTTATTGTTTTATTATTATAATATTCGTAATTACCTTTATTGTCCAACAGTTATTTTCCGCCAATAATTATAAATTACTCGATATATTTTCCGATAACGGTACGATGTTTTAACCGTATATTTAATTGTTCGAACATAATGGGTAGGCCCGACTAAGCCGTCTGCTCACGTAAATCATGATAATTTCGTTGTTAGAGAATTATTTTGAATGTTCTACTAGGTCCAAACGAAATATGTACATACACAGATACTAATTCAAGTGTGCGTAACACAAGTTAAAATTGTGTACAGGGCTAATTAACAATTATAAATAATAATTATATGTCAATTGCAAATATTAAGTAAATTTATTCTGGTGTACTCCATTAATGGTTTTGTAAATTTCACTGTCGTGGCTAATTTTGTATTGTATTTGCGTATGATTGCTGTTAATTGAAGAATGATAATATCAGCAGTCGCCAAAGTGTTTGTTTAAAGAAGAAAATGGCTTGTGACTTATTAAAACTAGGAATTATGCACCACATGTAGAATATAGTACCAACTTTGTTATACATACAGTAGTATGTATTTATTTTATTGCTTATCTGCATAATATTCATTTGCAAATAATCTTTGCATCAGTCTCAACAAGCTATGTCGTACTTCCGGCGATTGCTTTTAATTTTTAACTGTTGAAAGTTTTGCACGGAAAATTCTGAATAATGCTATCGTCGTAAAGATACTTTTCAAATAATGGTACCTACTTTATAAAAGCCTAATCGTCTATTCCTGTAGCTCCAATATTTAATGACAAACATATTGGTTGAATCTGTGATGCCACCGTACATGGATAACAACCGAACAATAGAGGAGAAGCACAATATAATTTAAGCGCATAATAATTGTCAAACAATGCATCCTAAAATACTCAGCAATTATGTAATTTTCTGGTAGAGTTGTTAACAGACGAACTAAAACTATCGGCGCCAAGGATTTACTAAAACTATTGAGGTCTGACCATTGACTAAAATCTTGATAATCTCTTTGTATTTACTCGTTTCCCGTAACTACAAAGTGCATAAATATACTACCTATTATGTACATGTACAGTATTCACTAATCGTACATATTCCCAAGAGATTATAATTATTACTCGGAAAATAATTTCGTTGGAAGCGTATAGAGTTTCTCCTAATTTTTGTTCGTTTGAGCGAAATAAATGGTTGCAGATCGAAAAGTTGCCGGCATAAACAGGGAAGAGAAATGGCTGGTTAAGCAGCTACTGTTCTG
This sequence comes from Popillia japonica, assembly GCA_004785975.1. NCBI lineage: Eukaryota > Metazoa > Arthropoda > Insecta > Coleoptera > Scarabaeidae > Popillia > Popillia japonica. The sequence goes on along the minus strand of SMLS01073063.1, from coordinate 31,983 downwards.
TATCGTCGACGACGTTTTGTTTTCGGTCTTCTTTTTCTTGTTGCCGCTGCGCCGTACTTCATCGCTGAAATCCATTCTGACGTGTATTTCGGCCGTAAAATTTGTAATATAAATATGTATCTTTATATTATGTTTGAGACACCTGCCTACGGTAGTAAACGATACTGATAATTTTGATGTGTCATTCAAAATAAGAACTGACATCACGTGCACTGATCTTATTTTAAAGAGAATAATAATTCTAAAATGTATTCAGAAGTTGTGGTTTCCAATTTACATGCCCGAGTAAGTTTACTGTATATTGGTGATGGATGCGTTTTTGAAAAAAATATGTGAAAGCCTAAACAGAATTGTTCTTTAGAAATTAATTGTTTTAACATTGATACATACATACCTGTCCTTATATTTAAAAAAATAGATTGTACCCAAATGCACAAGAAATTGATTGTCCATTAGTTAATTATCATTGAACGATGTTTTGATTTCTGGTTATATGTGTTAACGCTTGACTTGCTAACTGGGTTTCATTAGAGCAACGGCATGTTTGTTAGCTTATTGACATATCTTCTATTCTAGATAAATAGGACCATAAAAATATTAACGTAACGTGAAGTTGCGTTCTTTCTTAAAACGCTATTAACAAAAGGAACACCAGGGTTGTCCGACACTTGATGAGTCTCCAGTAATGTTATGGAGGAACCTCTCCTGAGTACTCAGGTACGAGCTTTTATCCTAAGGCGCCCTAGTTTCTGAGAAAAATCTACATTGTTTTTCACGTTCTTTATATACCTACCGATAATGTTAGTATTCGTATAAGAAAGTGCGCGCAGGGTAGTGGACTGGATGTACGCCAACGACCCTGCTGGCCTATCTTCGAATCCTGCCAGTGGTTTCCTTTCAATCTTATTGTGGACAACAATAACAATTATATTTCATGCAAATTATTCATAAATGATATTTTTCGGCGTGATAATTTTGTTAATAAATAAATTCGAAGCAAATCTGCGTTATGACGTGTATTTTGGATTTTACAATTACGAATAGCATAATGGAATTAGTTCATTCCATAACAATTTCTTCGCTCGATTCACCAGAACACGATAGAATGGACGAGCACCAGGACCATTTTATAAACGACAAAGTTTTGCAAGCGCACCGTCGCATAAATATCACGGGGAAGCACATTTCGTTAACATTCAAAAAAGGTGTTTCCTCTACTAACAATGTTGACGCAAGCCACGCATATTTAATCATTGACACGTGGGCACGAGCGCAAAATAACATTTATGAATAATTTGCATTAAATATAATTCTTAATATCTTGCACAATAACATTGAAAAATAAAGTTACTGACAGGAATCGAACGCAAGTCAGGAGGGTCGTGAGCGTACATTCAGTCCACTGCGCTACAAACGTTTATTTGTACGGAGACTAACATTAACTTATAAAGAACACGCCAAACAATGTTGATGCTTCTGAGAAGCTAGGGTACGTTAAGGTGTATCCCTAGTATGTCGATTGGCTTTGTTGAAATTATTGTGAGAAGTGAGTTACGAAGTGTGGGTATGGGTTGCCAGCACGTATAAGCTACTGGAATAGGACTGGTTTTATTTGACAAAAACCGACGGAATTGGTGTTAGAATCGGCATATCGCTCGGCTTTATGGCAATTCCACAAGGTATGTCTACATTAATACGGCTTTGCCGATCAGTATTGCCAATCGACATAGCGGGGTTGCACTTTTAATGAAAGCTTGTATCTGGGTACTCAGAGAAGGTCCCTCGATAACATAGTTGAGACCGATCAAGATCCGTGTCGGACAACCCTGGTATTCCCCTTGTTCAGGCACCTGCAACATGGGTTCTAATGTAGTCAAGTCAGTCAGTAAAATAAGGGCTATATTTTAAATTATTATAACTTTGTAACAAATTAAGGTAATGACCAAAAAATAAACGAAGTCTAATTGCTTAAGCAATGAGATTTTACTGTTTCTATGGGAAACACCGCTTGATTTCGAAGATTTCGCGCAAGAATGGGTATGAGAGCGGAGTGCTATCTAATGACCAAGAATTAGTGACCCCCAAGTCGCAGAGGTTCTTCATCAAAGCTAGGATATAGGCAGAGGTAATCCGTTGCAATCATCAGTGCAAATGTGATAGATATCCAAGCGATTGCAATTGAGGTACGGTTTGGAAAATTTTATCCAAAATTCTAAAAATGTATCCAAAATGCTGTTTAAATGAAAAGATGCAAATTTGGCTAGATACGATTATTTTACAAGTAATGGCTCAAATAAAAATTGAACTCGAATGGTTATCTCGTATTTTATAGACTACTCAAAACTGTAGAATCTAGAATTTTCTATACAAATATGTAGACGACATCATGACAACCGTTCGGGATACAAGAATTGATGCTGTCCTGGAGGTTTTTAATTCTTTCCATCACAATCTAAGATGCACCATAGAATTGGAAACCAATAATTCTGTTCCTTTTCTGGACATTTTGGTAATTAGGAAACCCGACCAGAAGATAATACTCGATTGGTATTTGAAACCGACTCCTTCTAGAAGGTACATAAACTATTTTTCCAATCACCCTATGAATATGAAACGGAATATTATAATTTCCATGACAAATAAGGTTTTTAAATTTTCGGATGGTTCCTTTAAAAATAAGAACCTAAATCTACTCTTCGATATATTTTCCAATAACGGCTATCCGAAGAGGTTACTGAAAGGCTTAATTTTCAACACGTCTACTGCTGGTCTGAATGTAAATCTCTGAGACTAGTTTTACATCTACCACGATGCTTGCACGTCTGGAGATCACTCGCAACACTGTTAAGTACTGTAAGATCCCGTTTATCAACGATCTCTCTCCTAAACTTTCCTCTATTTTCCATCAATTCCCTGTTAGGCTGGCATACGACAACATCATGAAACTGGAAACATTATTCTCCAAATGTAAAACACCGACACCATTGCTGAAAAACTGGTCAGACATTGGTCAGATGTCCCAATATTTGGGAAAACGTATCCGACAACATCAACTCGATTGCTTGCATCGCAGTACAAAGACAGCCCTCGCAGATCACCACGTCAACTGCAATCACCAATTCAACTTCGACGGTGCTTCAATCCTTTCGTTCGAAAAATGTTAGTCTAAACGTCTATTAGAACGTCTATTAGAACGTCGATTTAGAAATGTACCACATAAAACAGCAAGAAATTACTCTTAATTGGCTGCCTATCCCAATAGTTTCCTTTCCTCTTTGACCTAAACGTCATACAGCCGGTACTTCCGCTTACTTCTACTGTAGAATCTAGTCTACAGAAAATCTGAAAGAAATCGTTCAAGAAGGTTTTTACGACAAGAAAGTCGCCGTTTGGTGCAGTTTTATCTGTTTTTATAATTGATCCGTATTTCTACGAGGAAATGCAGAATGGAGGAGCCGTATATATAATTGTAAACGGTGGACGATACTTGTAAATGTTAAGGGATTATGTTATTCCACAGCTGCAAAACAAGCACCACAGTATTGAAAACATCATTTTTATGCAGGATGGAGCAGCCAATCACATTTTATAACCCGTCAAGAATTGTCAATCAACGTAGATCAAGATAGTGTGTTAAGCATATATGTATTTATGACCACAGAAATTATCTGATTTTAACCCAACGGGATACTGGCTTCGGGTTTATTTAAAAAGTTTAGTGTTTAGAAGACGACCAACAACGCTACAAGAACTAAACGACAATATTACGGAACAAGTTGGTGCCATTCAAGCAGCAATCTTACGGAAAACTGTGTTCAATTTGAGGTCTTATTGAGTAATTGGCGTAATTAGTATTGAGCATACTAAATCCCATTTCTTCAGCAATTACGTTTCGTTTATTTTTTGTTGGTAACTCAATTTTTTTAAGTTAAAAGATTTCGCATTTTATGTGACCGTGAAAAAATCTAGTGGAGAAATATCGGGAACTCTAGTCGATCCTCTCTTATATCGTTTTATATCCTAGAAAACCTTTGTTTTCAATGCGGAATAGTTCTAACTTGCTCGCTTTAAAAATGTGTGCTCAAGTGAGTATGCGTGGAAAATTAGTAATTATGGTGTATACTACGATAGTGTCTACTTAAGATATTAGAAATAGAATACAAGAATGTTTATTGATAGCAATAATTTTGTTTGGTTCTTTGCAACTTTAGATAGTGTGAACGACTGAAGATTCAGAAGCAGGTCTTGAAAAACTAGAAGAAATTGCAATAAATTACAAATACTTTTATTTCCCGATACATTTTTCCACTTTTAAACCAATTAAAACTAAATTGGGTAAAAAATTAATTTATTCCAGAAACAGTTTTCGTTATAATACTTTGTAATTGAGGGAAATTGATATTTAATTCGTGTTAAATATAATAAACAACTAAGCATGCCTTTCACCCAAATTATTTCAAGCAAAAAAATTCAGCGTTACCGAGAATTATGAGAGAATCTTATGAATAAAATAAAATATTTTGAATTATAATTTTATAAGCATTAAAATCATGGTTCTTATACAAAAGTATTTTTTGTCAAGCCCTAAACACTTCTGTTCATGGACTTTATTCATTGAATAAAGTTCAGGCGTGAATCAAATTATTTTACATAATATTTAAATTTTTTGTTGAATGTGCTGAAATAAATGAAATTAATTATAAGTTACAAAACTACTTTTGCAGTAGTATGGCCTATTTGACTTGTGTGTTCTGAAAGGCATCAGAACGGCATACCTGTTTTAAATGTTACTGTAGCAATTGACAGGCCAAAAATGTTCCTCGGACAATTTTGGCGGTCATCTTTAGTAAATTGGATGATGAATTTTACACATGGATTATAAAACAACAGTTCTAAGTTTAGCGTTTTGTGCTAAATTGCAATGCAACTGAAAAGGTCATTAGTTTGTACTAAAGATTAGTTTCTTGTTCAAATTCTTTTCGTAATTTTAATTAATATTTTTAGAATTGTTTATATGAGTTTGTGCTGTAAGTAATATTTTACATAACGTCGAAAGGTGCCAAAAATGGTTGGAATCACCTTGCTCCGAGAGTACAATGAAACAAGATGATGTAATATTTTATTATTATGTAATAAAAAGAAATTAAACATTACATCATCTTTTGTTCTGATTCTTAACATTTACGAGCATTTACTTGTTAAAATATATGTATATAGATGCATATATTATCTAGATAATGCGCAAACCAGTTAGATAATGCTTAGAATAGAATAAAGTTTACATATTTTATCTAATATTTGTAGTTAACGTGCACCTTACGTACATACAATTACTTAGTCTATATGTTACCAGGTTTGGAACTTTTTGCACAAGTATTCCAGGTATTGTTTGTATACGTTTCATATTATAGAGAAACTACACAGAGAAACTGTCAGTATTCCTCTGATTCCACTAATGTTATAAAAAAATATAAGAAAACTTTTGCATTATAGGTTCGCTAAAGAGTTTACACGTATAAATACATGTGTATAAGTAGCAAGGATCTAACAGGTAATAAACGGCATTATAATTAGTAATGTCACAGAAACAAATTGAATACGGCGACCGTCATTATTCAGTTAGTTATCCCTCTTTATATTGTTTGCCAGGAAGCACGCTTCGGGCGTATAGTGATTTCTTCTGGGAAATTACAAGTTCTGATTAAACGTGGACGCAATTTGAATATCTGAACGGGGCAAGTGTGACTGGGGAGTTTAAGTTTTAACGCTTGGTTTATTCGACGTTTAGACATACATATTACAATAAAAACTTGACCGCCACAGATGCATGAACAATACATTTTTATGAAAGTAGCGAGAATTTTCTATACAAATTGAATATGTACAATAAATGCTGCCGAAAAACCCCAAATAAACAGTTAATAAATGAGAAAGAAAATCATTCAAAATATGATATGAATATGTACATATGTATATGCATATAAAAATAAAAACCAATCATTAAAAACACATTGCCACCAGGCAACATTCATTGATATAAAATTATATAGTTTTAACAATTTGAAACGCGAATCTATTGAATTAATATTCGGTTTCTGTACAATAGTTTAGAGTTTATTTCTGCAAAATTTTATATACTTTTTTGAAAAGGATGTAGGTAATTGATAAAATTCTGCATTCACAACGAGCTACATGTAAATTGTTGCTCGCGTTGGAGTTTATAAACTCATACTTAGCTTTGACTGATTGAAGCAATAGACCGCAAAGTTATCTTTATTTCCTTGCAGTCGTAGTAATGCAAGCGTTTGTGTTTATCTCTCAATTTTCCAATTATAACTTTGTGTTCGTCACCCTTCCTCAATTTATTAAATTATCAGGCGAAGGAATTATTGGCTCTTACTCTTCTTCCAATATTTAGAATCAATTGTATAACTTCATTAGTAGCAACAGAATTATTTTCCGGTGTATTTAAATTTTGCTCATAATTTTGAGCAAAATACTTATAGTGAGGAATCTACCGATGCTAACCAAATCGAACACGAGACGGAGTCATGGTTTGGAATATACCGTTTCTAAAAATTCCGATTCAAAGGTTGTGCTAATATTTTTACGTTGCATAGCTTATAATATGATAATCTCCGCGGTAAGCAATAGAAGAAAATCAAAATATATTCAACATTTTTTAAAATTTCGTTTTATAACAAATACAATCATCAATACAAATAATAATCTAGAATTTTATTGTTCAACAGGTACAACCCAAAACGCACAAAATAAAGAAAAAATACAATTCAAAGTGATAAATGTTTATGCAAGGCACAAAAATTGTTGTTCATAAATACAAAAATTAAATAATCCAACAATAACAGTATTAAAAAAAAAGAAACCTAACTTTAGTATCAAAATTAGGCGTTATAAGTACGTATCTAAGAAAAATGAAAGCGGAAGAAGAGTTCCTGAGGGAATACGACAAATAAGAACGTGTATGCGTTCAAGGAAAGGACAAACCGTGGTATTGTTAAGCAGATTGTTTAAAAATTTTAGACACACTCCGTCTCGTCTCGAGGTTAAGGAAGACATATCACGACACCCAAATATATCGGCAAAGAGAACACCTCGTAAATAGTTATAAATCTACGACGGTTAATGTGTCGTCCTTTGTGCCTAAGGGTAGTCACCTGGCTCCCTTTCTGTTTATCATTTTTATAAATGATAGGAGCGAAGTCTTCACCTTCTCCAAATGCTTGCTCTATGCTGATGATGCTAAGATTTACGCACGCGTAACATCACTTGAAGATTCTGCCCGCTTGCAGAGCGATTTATATAACTTGTACCGATATTGCCAACGTAATCGTCTTTTTTTTAATGTTAATAAGTGCCATCACATTTACACGTAACTTCAGTGTTATGAATTATCGATACCAGTTTGGTTCGCATGTATTGGAGAAGGTACGCTGTGTGAGGGACTTGGGTGTCTATATTGATAGCAAATTGTTGTTCGATCAGCATGTGGATTATATTGTCCAGAAGAGCTTTAGAGCATTGGGATTTCTATTTTCCATTGCTCGTGACTTCAAACATATGAAAACAATGTTGTGTCTATATTATACTTTAGTGCGCTCTAGTGTGGAGTACTGCTGTGTAGTCTGGAATCCTTGCTATGCCACTTATAGCAACCGTATAGAAAGAATTCAAAAAAAATCGTAAAATATTTGAATTTTAAATTCAATCCGCAAAGAACTTGTAGTACATAAGTATGTGAATGGTTTACGTATTTACAATTTGAATTCTCTTAGCCAAAGAAGATCAGTTTCAGATTTTATATTTTTGTATAAAAACGTTAATAATTACGTGGACAGCATGTATTGTGTTCAAAATCTTGATTTCAACGTAAGCGGAAGAGTGACGCGCTTGGGTTCTACATTCAGTTTAGCCTATTGTAATACTACAGCATGTATGAACTCGCCCATTTACAGAATTTGTAAAAATTATATAAACAATTTCTCCTCCACAGATATTTTCTGTATTGCTTTCTTGTCAGCTGTGAAGTTAGCTAAATGTATAGTTACGAACGTATCATAGTGCTTAAGTTATGTTATTGATTTTTGTGTTTACTTTTGTAATTTTGTTTTCAAAATTTTCGTATGCTGTGTATCGGCTCGCCTGTTTCTCTTTCAGGATAATTTTGTTTTTGATTATGTATTGTGTTACACTGTCATTGGGATCTAGTATCCTCTTGTGTAAGCTTTTCTGTTTGTTAAATAAATAAACAAATAGAATAAAGAGGACATAACATCACAATCACTCAAATATGAGTCAAGCAGTTTGATAACTGATGGAACAAAGCCAACGAAACTTATTTTATGTAGGAATATTTGGTAATCATACATACATACATATGTATGTATAGTATCAAATGTTCGTGAACGATCGATGTAAACAATATGTATATAATTGGCCCCGACTATCAAGAACTACTCTCTAATACTACCTCTTCACTCTTATCTCGCTAAATTAGTAGTAGTGGAGCGAAATGAAGCCATGCTGGTTTCGTAAACATACCCGTACTTTAGTGTAAATGGAAGTATGCAAATGTTTTTCGTATATATTTGCGAAGTTAGATATAATAGAGATGAGTCTATAATTAGAAAGGAGCGTTGAATCATTCTCTTTGAAAAGAGGACTAATTCTGGCACGGTTTCTGGCATGGATTAGTTTGTAATGACTTTTAAGGAATAGCGATCTTTTTTGATGAATTAATTATTAAAATAATGGGGGGTATTGGGTACCGCGTCCCCCGTTATTAGCTTTTCGTGAAGATATCTACCTTGAGACCATGTATTATGCTGGAAATTATGTTAAGGAAAGAAAATTATATCTGTAATAGTTCATTTGATTTATATCAATAGACAAGTTTATTAATTTTGAAGCTTTCTTATTTTTTTCTATTTTTACAATTATTAATTTTCTAAACTTGTTATACATCATCGTATTCTATGTAAAAGCGGCCTTCTTTTGATGAATAAGAAAAAGAAAAAATGTTAAAAAATGAGGGGTACGGGGTACCGCGTCCCCCGTTATTAATTTTTTGCGATTACGAACAACGCCACCCTTGTGGCCATGCAATATGCTGCAAATTATGTTAAGAATAAAATTTAATATCTATTATAGTTTAGTAAATATTTCCAAAAATTGAAAAATCGTCCAAACTTTGGAGGGAGCGGTACCCGAAAATCGTGCGGATACGCCGGTAAAAAATATCTATTATTTATTTTGAGGTACTCTTCGATTGTCTCGTTCGTGTCTCTTTCAATATGTAAAGTTTTATCGAAATCGGAGGGAGACCGCCGGTGTTCCCTTGTCAGTCCTCCAGATATGTATGTATATCCGCGCATTCTAAACGTGAACTTAGAAGACGTTTCAATGTACTTCTCACTCATGCAACATCTATTTGCATAAAATTATAAACATGAATCAGTGATTACTTGTATAGGAACAGGCTTACACAAAATCTTTTGTTCAATTGGAATTTATTGAGAACATCGTAGAAGGTATGAAAACTATACCTCAACTGACATCAGTCAATTAATAATTTCTCCTTTTTTTCTGTTTCTTACGACAACTCCTACTTATTTAAAAAATATCATCCCTATATCTCCACCATCCATTTCATTCGCCTCGAATGTATCATCATCACCCTCGTTCTGCACCCATAACTCATGTTATCCGCGCTAGAGGTGGGTTTCTTGGGTCTCTCTTGTATCGCTATCTTTTCTAATAGGTATCTATCAGATAACTCATCATCGATATTAGCTACAAACACGGCAAAGGTTTTACGTAACACATCAATATTTTCTTCCTTTTGCTCTCTATCTGTATTTTGGTGTTTGAAGATCGTTGGTGCTGTAACTTGGATACCTTCAGAGCTAATGGTTAGTGTTACCTGGTCTAATATCAGTTTGCCTACGATGAGCTTCGTTCGGATTGCTTCGTTTAACACAATATGAACGTCTCTTGAGAATTGATGAGAATCGAGCTATAACCTTTCCTAAGCTTCTACATTACCTAACGAAAGATTCTTTTTGACATATTGACATTTGACATTATATTCATCAGAACTAGGGAACTAGTTTCAAATGTAAAACCGAAAAAGTCTCTTAAGTCTTTGACGATTACCACGATCACCTGGTGATTCGTATACTAATTTGTGAAATGCCTTTATAACTTCAGCTTTAGTAGTTATAATATTTCTTAATATAGATGCATTATCAGAATAGAAAAAGGTGGCATTTAAGAAAGCAATAACTAATGATGCAGTTTTGTCACAAGTAAAGAACTTTTACATTAATGGATGGTCAGTTAATAAAAATAAAATTCCAGACAATATAAAACATTATTGGAAATTAAGAAATGACTTAAACCTTACTGAAGATGTATTATTATGGGCAAGATATATTAAAATTGATCAATGAAGGACATAATGGAATTGAAAAATCCAAAGCAAGAGCAAGACAAGTACTTTATTGGCCGAAGATGAGTCAGGAAATAGAGAACCACATGAAAGCATGTAAGACCCGTGAAAAATTTTCGAAACAAAACACTAAAGAACACATCAAATTTCACAACGTCCATGGGAAAGAGTGGGAGCTGATATTTTCACGTATGGTAATCAGAGTTACTTAGTGGTAGATGATGCATATTTAAACTGGTTAGAATGTAATGAAATATATCATAAATCAGGTGATGAAGTAGTAAAACAACTCAAACTATTATTTTCGAGATTTGGAATACCAGATATCGTGAGTTGCGACAATGTACCATTTGTTTTGAGATACGAACAAGAAGCACAAATTATCCACAATCAAATGGTCTCGCTGAGAGAGGTGTAGGTATTGCAAAAAACTTAATCACGAAAGCAAAAGACAGTGAAAGAGATGTACAACTAGCTTTATTAGAATATCGAAACACCTTTAAAGCATCTTAATCTGTCTCCATCTCAACTACTGATGAATAGAATTTGTAAAACAAAGCTACGGTCAACTATACAAGAATTAAAACCGAAAATAAATGAAAATGTGATTGAAAAACTGCAATTAAGGCAAGAACAGAATACAAAATATTACAATAGGTCATTTAAAAATTTACCAACATTAAAACCAAACACAAATGTCATTATTAGAGATCCAGTTAGTAACCAATGGAATCCTGGAAAGGTCATTGAATAAGCCAACAAACCAAGATCGTATAATGTCTTAAACGATCGTGGTCATACTATTCAGAGAAATAGAAAAGAACTGAAATTATCATTGAACCAAGCGACAATTAAAGACGAGGAAAGTTTTGAATGTTTAAATCCGAGTAGTAAAGGGGCTAACAGAAATACCATTAACATGAGTTTAGAAAATATAAATGATCCGCCTTTAAGACATCAGCCAATAGCAACAAGTAGATTAGTTAAATTACAGTCCAAATGTAAAGATTATGAATTGTAATAACTATTTAAAATAGTACCTATAGATTTTTTTAGCTTAAGTGATGAGGTGTAAGATAAAATATGTACATTATATAAGTAGCGCGATCTAGATAGTATAGTAGGTTGTGGTGAAAAATAGATGGTGTCTGTCACTTTGAATTTTGTCACTAATAGTGCTTATAATAAATTGATATTACTCGTTCATCTTGTTCATTCAACGTTATACTTCTGGTCTAATTAACATCATTTTAACGCTTTCAAAACTTCAAAGAAAAATCTACCTCACTTCTGACTTTTGTTGTCTTACACCTTTATTTTGTCTTCTGTACTTGCTGTGTTGTCTTCTACCTTCCTTGTTTCACCTTCTGGATTCGTCTTCTGAGCTTCTACCATCGTCTTAATTCTATTACTCCCATTTTCGGCTTCTACCTTTGTCCTGATTCTATTATTCGTCTTTTCGGATTCTACCGTCCTCTTAATTCTTTTATTCGTCTTTTCAGCTTCCACCAATTCTATTATTCGTCTCGTAGGCTTTTACTTTCGTCGTAATTTTATTATTCGTCTTTTAGGCTCTTACCTTCGTTGTAATTCTATTATTCTTGTTTTAGGCTTGCACCTTCGTCGTATTTGGCTTCAATTTATCTACAATCCCGGACGAGCCCCGAAATTGTAGGAATAGGCTTACACAAAATCTTTTGTTCAATAGGAATTTATTGAAAACATCGTACAAGGTATTAAAAAAATAAGTTAACTGACACAAGTGAATCAACAACTTCTCTTTTTTTTCCGTTTCTCACGACAACTGCGTGCTCGCGCGTAAGTATGCAGTCGCAATCTACAGTGTTGATAGTGACGTATCGGTGAACATTCGTAATTCGAACTGTATGTATGTAAACTAAAATGCTGTTGGGTGTCTTCTTAGAAACGCACTAAAAACTGAGCAAACATATATGGAAGGGTATTTGTAATATGTTAGGGCATACAAGACGGTCGCGCAAACGGTCCAACCTTCTCGAAAAGAGAGTCGTCGACCGACTCCGGCTATTCCGGTCCCCTCGAGTTATTGGTCCGCAGAAGGTAGTAAAAGGGATCGGCAACGTTCTCTTATTAACAGTAACTACCCTTCGGAAAATGGAAGAGATTACGTGAGAAAAGTGAGGATATAAAGGGATTGCCTAAGGACAGGGAAATCCATGTTTATGTGTGCGTAAATGTATACGATTTTCCTATTTAATCATCTCCGACGAAATGTGAATTGTTATTTGAGGACCGATCGCATATGTTGGGTATATAGAGAGAACCAGACATACGGTCTGGTCTTTCTTAATTGCCAATTATCTAAGTTGCTTCGGGATCATTATAACAATTTATCAGGATAATTTCTACAATGTGTTCGTATTTCTCTAATATGGATAAATGGTAGGTTACAACTCTGGATTTGTTTCACATTAGTCCGCATTGATTAGAAAAATTGAAGGTAAAATTTTGATTGCCAAAAATTTAGAAACCGGGAATTGGATTTGCAAGAATATTGTATAGTAAAATGTAAAAACGGAATAGTTACCAATTTTTTTTTCAACCTTTATTAATGCAGAATTCTAGTATTTTGTTAGCTCCGCAATATAATATCTAGTGCCCAGTTTGCTCAAATTGTTGAAGAACCGTTGTGTTTGTTCTATTCGATGGATTCATTACCCTGATGTTTAGCTATTATTATGTAGTCAAAAATTACATAGTGTAAGTTTTGTACTGGATATGAGTAAAATATTTCATGTAAATTGGCGCAGAAATAGAAGCATTTCTCAGTAGATAATGTATTCTGTAATTTACTCCACGTGAAAGCCTATGCTCGAGTTATCGTATAGTGGAGAAATGAGCACTAGGTGTTACAGTATACACTTCATTCTAACAATTGTATAAAATGAGTTGACTGAGTGTACTGAAAAACAATAATTTGCAACACAATAACTACAAAGTTACAGTGTGCAAAGCATATGATACAAGAGCTTAAACTGACAAACACTTATCTGATGGCCCGTTTAGAAATTGCTTAAAAAGTATCAGAAGATTGGGCTGGACGACTTATTATGATTGTTGGAAACACTTGTCAGGCTTAACGTAGATAGCGATAACACGGGTATTCTTTTTTACTAAGGATTTTGTGATATACAAGTTCTAGAAAAAAGAGGCCATCGGCAAAATCGTATGTTTGTTCACAAGCTCTTATTCCACATATTGATGAAGACAAACTAGTCTGAAAAACGTGTCTAAATAATAGAATTAATCTTTCAAATATACTGATATGCACGCTGGGGTCAACGTGCTAAACATATTGCATACACTTATACATATCTGCTGTATTGCAAAATATAATACAGTTTATTATATGGCAAAATTCCTTTAATGGCTATGATGGACGTACGTGTATAAAGTCAATATCCTTTCTTATGCTATTAGAATGCAGGTTTATCATTCGCAACAGAAATTAATTGCAACTGGAATTTTGTGACGAAAACAATGATTTTCTATCGGAAAGCACGTTTTCTTACTTAGTGTTTGCTATTTAAGTTAAAATATATTTAAGTGAAATATACTTATGTTTATGTATATACTCAGTGACATTAGAGTATTACATCCAGAAGTAGTAATTTGTTCAACTAGATTTTTTGGCATCAATGACTATATTTACAGCATGCTATTATAAAATTGTCAACTTTTTATCATTGATACTTTTTTGCGAAAAAAGAATTCTCATACTTTTCTCCGATTCATGTTCATGAGAGCTGACTAATATAGAAAAGCTTAGTTATAGCGTATCCCTCTACAGGTGTTAAGCGTAACAAAATGCGTAGAATTTGAAGACGTCAAAATTATCACCGTGTTAGTGACTTTGAAAGGAGAGAGATGTTGGTTTTCCCTATCGCGAACTTGGCCATTAATGATGGTATTGCGTGTGTGCCGTGTGTGGACAGAAGAAGGTAGGGGAATACGAAGACTAATTGGGCAACTGAGGCGTACTACAGAGCGTCAAGATAGGCGCTTCAGACAACTAACTCTACGAGACCATTTTTCAAGTCTTTGAACTTTTTTCATACCGTCCACGATTAGTGCTTCCTTTGATTACGGATCACTGTCGTCAACGCTTGAACTTGTGCAGAAAACGGCAGCATTGGAAAACAGAATAGCATAATGTCGTCTCCAGCGCAAAATCGTGATTCTGTGTGGGTATGCACGATGGCTGTAGAAGGGTACGACGACGGCGTGGAAAGCAACGCGATATTGGTTTTCCTGTTGAGAGGCATGGACACAGGATTGTTGGTGTAATGATTTGGTGCGCTATTGCTTATGGTAGCCGATCATCAGTTCAGTTTATTCGAGGCAGTATGACAGGTGTGCGATATGTTGATGATGTCCTATAAACTATTTTACTACCTTATCTAGATGGCCGTCCACACATCCTTTTTCAGCAAGACAATGCACGTCCCCATATTGGACGTCGAACTATAGACTTTCTCCAAGAAGCAGGCGTTAATATTTTGTCGTGGCCACTGCATTACCCGTATTTAAAGCCCATCGAACACGTATAGAATGTCATGGGGACGAGACTGTCCACTTTGCACCATCCTCCACACACTTTGGCGCAATTAATCAGCGAAGTTCACGTTGCTTGGAACGAGGTGCACAAACAGATATCAGCCATCTCACTTTGTCGATACTTAGACGTGTGCAGGAGTCGATCGTCAGAGTCTAATGTCATTGACTATATGCATATAACTGCCGGTATGTGAATAAAAAATAGTTCGAACTGCGCCGAGTAGACACCGAATTGCAACGGATGAAATATAATTATACATATTTATTTACAAGTTAACATTAAACAAATTTGGTAGACTATATTACGTAACACAAGCAGCACACAGAGTTTTACTTGGGATAGAATAAATGCAAAGAGAAAGCATGTTGTAGATACAAGCATATTTGCCAATCATGCGGACGGAAAAAAAATTACAACAATTATCATTTAACACTTCTAAATTCTAATGAAACACAGAACATTTCAGACAGTCTGATGACTCAATATACGTATGTAATATTAGGCAAGCTTTTGATAATTCTTATTATTACTAAAGCGTTCTTCCCAAATTTTAAGATTATCTCTTAACGATTAAAAACAAATGCATTGAAGGAGCGATTAGATACCTATCTATACATTTATTAAAGGCAACGCTGACCAACTCTGCGGAACCAAATTCTTGTAGTTGCAAAGTTAATATAGATCACAAAAGTTTTCGTGGAAAAATTAGGCAGTTTCTTGTATGTTAAAATTATTTTACCTAATAGGCTATACATTAATAAGAATATGAGTAGTTTATATATTTACTTAACTTTTTAGTTTTGTATTATTCGTTTGTTAAGGTGGCACATTTAAATTTATATTTAAGATGCAAAAGCGAAAATTGTAATCTGGAGAGAGACTAACTAACATTTCCGATGTTCATAATATGTTAAAGTATTTGTTCATCAGAAGACATTGTAGTATGAACCAACGTCCTGAAAATTAGCTGCTGATCAACTGAAGAATTCTTGCAGCTGAGACACATACCGTTAGGATTTCTACAAACGAAGTTAGCTCTCGGTTAAAACGGTTTCGTACAACCGTTAACTCGTGAAGTCGCGTACAAAGCCGACAGTTTGCTAATCGGAAAATCACGATTATGGATGGTAAAAACTACTTTACATTGCTTTACATATGCTAATTCAGAAATCCATGGCAATGTCGAATTTTATAAGGATCGTGGTAAATTTAGGTATATGTTAGTTATATTACAGAAACTTTCATTTGGCAGAAAGTTGTTTATGTTTATTCTCTTCTAAAATCGCGCCAATTTATTCATTTACATGATCTCGACATATGGCATAACTACATCGCTTAATATACATATAACGCATTTACAAAAGAATACTAGAATTAATTTCTATTTCAGTTTTATTCTCTCAACTAAACTCATTGAAAATCGGTTTGCACCAGTCTGATACCTGCGTGTACCTACTGTATAAAATTTATGATAAATTACCGCAATCCGCGTTCGCCGTGACTAATAGTGGTCATCGTATTTTTGACAATGCGATTCGTTTGACTCTGATCAGTGAACGCAATGTAAAACATACGTTATTTCGATTCGTGCGGGACTAGGGTTTTAGTCGGCACTGTCCTATGAGCCTTTATACAGCTTAAAAGCTTCAGTCTAGCTGCATATGCTAGAACGAAAAAAACAGATGCCGTTATTTGAGTCTACCGTACCAAGCAAATAATTGAATGTTGGTCGTGTAGGCATATGTACATATATTAAGTACTACATTACCGCGACAATGGCCCTAACAACTTTAAATAGAATCAATATTTTGTTTGGGCGGTGGTAATTTGTCGCAGGTAGAATAAACTATTCACTATTACTATTTTACCACATTCTACTATACAACTGGTTTTACTTTTCAGATTCTTGCATTTAAACAAGCAAGCATGTGAAGCTTCAGATTGGGTACTATACCTAAAAAACAGATGTAGTAGCAACGCTTGAATATGCTGCACATCAACATTGAAACAGCTGGACTCACAATGTGCAAAGCAGTTAGTTTTTCACACATTAACCTTTAATATAGGTATCTTAAAAGATTTTTCAAAAATATTGTCTTAACGACATCGTTGGTCTCTGGTCCACCAAATATATCGTACACTTCCTGCCTCGTCCTTCTTTCCCATTCTATTTCAGTTCGTTTCTTTCTCATGTTTTTATCTTTGTTTGCGCTTTCTTCTTCATCGTGCATGTTCCCCTCCATACAATAAAGTTGAACTTATGACAGTTGACACTTATGACAATTGTTTTGCTTCTTCTAGAAATTCCTTTGGACTTTAATATGTTATCCAGTTCACTAGCACTTCTCTTACTCTTCATTATTCTTAAATCTATCTCCGTTTCCTCGTTACATTTGTCATGTATTAACGATCGCAGACACATATAACTCTCTACCTCTTTAAATTCTACCTCGTCACTTTGGTTTATTGCAACAAACCTTTTTCCTCTGTTGTCATGTTCTTTACTTTTAATTTCATATAATTACTATTATTGTCATTCTAACTTCTTTCCTTCTAGTCAACAATACTACATCATCTGCGTAAGCGAAACAGTGTTGGCTTTTTGTAAATATTGATCCCTTTATATTGATTTAGCTGTCACGTATGATATCTTCCAAAACTACCTTGACAAAGGGTCTCCTTCTCTTAGTCCGGTCATTACTTCAAATTCAGTAGATGTAGTTCCATTTATTTTGACTGCACACCTACACCATTATAACGTCATGTTCATTAATCTTATTAGTTTTCTTGGGACTTGTAGTCTTTCCCAAGCATTACCTACTGCCTTCCTGCTCACGGAGTCGTATGCCTTTTTAAAATCCACAAAGAGCATGTGTACAGGTATGTCATGTTCAAAGCACGATGTTAAGATTTCTTTTAAAATAAAAATTTGAACTGTTGTAGGCCTTCCTTTGCAGAATCGTGCTTGGTAGTCTCCAATAAGCTTTTCTGTTTTTAATTCTATATTGCTTTTAATCCATGATGCCAATACCTTTTATAAATGACGTCCAACAAAGCAATCCCATAATTATAATTAGCACAGTCGTTTTTATCGGCTTTTTTACATGTAGGTAAAATCAAAGCCTTATTCCAAGCTTTTGGCATTACCTGTTGGGTCCAGATATCTTTTATTATTTCGTATTTTTCTTTCTCTTCGCAAAATTCCGCCATATTTTATTTTTTCAGCTGTTATTCCATTTTGACCAGGGCTTTTATTGGTTTTCAGTTTGTTTATAATGTTATTTATTTCATCTCTTATCGGTTCTTCCTTTTCGTCCTGCAGGTTTGTTTTAACTACTTATACTTGTTATACCTATTAACATACGTAATATGCTTGTCTACACAAAGTCCAGCTTAGCCTTATTAATAGGTACTGTTGTAATTAGTAAAAAGTATTATTACAAATACTTATTACCGTTATTACATATAACAAATATATTATATTGATGAACGAAATAGGATACTGGTCCGAGGTGCTGATAGTTGGAAGAACGTTCCTGTTGATAGATGTGTATCGGTAACAACAATAATAATAATTATTCTTAATAAAAAACAAAGACAATTTTTTAATTTTTTAAAACAAAACATAACTCTCGTACAGTTCCATTAATCATATTCATCGGAAGATGAGCTTGATGAGTCACTACCACTTGTAATTGTCTGCGTGAATCTCCAGTAAATTGTCTAATTGCCACATTTTTTTCTCTATTCGAACAACATATGTTTGATGGCATTTACTCAGTTTTTACTAGAAATGTTAGTAGGTACTTTGTTTCAACAGTTCTTTCACCTCTGTTAATTTAACTGTTGTATCCTGCCTGGCAACATACCCTTTTACTTGAGGCCAATTTATTTTAATTATTATTAATATAGTATTCAATTCTCACTGATATGGAGGAAGTCTTAATACCTTTCTGATGGTTTTTAACTAAGCTTAATAATTCTGCTTTCATCATGTGCTCTTCGTATTCTATATTATGGTTTTCCATCTACTGCTGAATTTTGATTGTTTGCTATAGGTGGTAAATATAATCTTCGAATGTGGTAAGATGTATTGTCGAGAACAATAACTCCGTGTACTTTTAAATTTAAAAAGATATGTTGCAGCTACATCGTTCTCCATTCATGTCTTCATGGTAATCTGTTTCTTTTTTCTCATTACGAAAGAAGTAAACTATCTAGCCAATATATGTAATAATTCCTCCTTTCTTTGCCGGAAGAGTTTTTAACGCCTGTTGAGAAACCTTCCACGAATGCCTGTCTTGCGGTAAAAACGGATATGTCTGTCCTTACTTATTTTACAGTATACCCAGCGTTTTATCAAATTTTCTTCAAGTAGTAAATTGGTGTTTCTTCTACGTGTAACAATTTCATCTTTGTCGATACCTTAAACTTGTGCTTGAGTTCAGTCTTTTAAAATTTTGTATACACTACGTTCTCCAATGCCTATAAAAAGCACCACTAAAAGTTAACCTTGTCTGCTTTTTAACAAGATATATTTACATGTACACATGCCTGCTGCTTTGATGTTATTCAACATTTCTTGCTTTCCAACTGCAAGGCTGGTCTTGGCAGGTTTTAGAAATATTCAAAATTCTTCTTTTGGCTTCCACCAATGGAAAGTACCACAGAAAGAAAAATACACGATTTCTCTACATCAACAAAGCAAGAGTTGTATAAACACATTTCGTGAGTTTACTTACATGTTTAGTAAATCGATATAGGAAAAAAGTTTTTATGAAAACTGATTTATAAACTATTAGAAATAAAATAATAAATACTAAAGATAATAAAATAAAATATCGAGAATAATAACCAAAACACGGGTGACAGAAGGCAAATCACTGGATTATTCTACTATGTAAGCGGACGTACCGAGCAGCCAGTGGTATATTTGATGAAAGACGATGTGAGTGTTGGTACTGCACCTAATCGCCGTTTCAGGAGTCTCACATTCATTTCAGTGGCTGTGCACTAAGTTACACTAGAATGTGGAACTAGATATTTTAAGTATGAAAATGAATAAAAGTTATTTTTATCTATTACAAATAAAACACCAATCAATTAAATTAAATGTATTACCACATATTTGTAAATCCGTTATATTATGTTTATGTTTAAAAACTAAAGTTATAGCTAGAACTATCATAGACGTATTAAACACACTTCATTTCGTTTTACATAATTTTGCTTAAATTACACTGTATAATATTCTATTTTTAGATAGTTCCAATTAATCAATACCATAGATAATATTGGAGCGTTTATTCTGACACGAATTAGGAGATACTTATCAGCGTGTTTCATAGCAGAAAGGGTCCATCACTTCGCCTCGCTGAGCTACACTAAAGACAACTTTGGTGATCGATTAATTGGCAAGTTTGAGAGCTGAGATGTGGTCTTAATCAATTACCTTTGATTGGACCCAATTGATTCTGGTCTCAATCTCGCGGCGGTCGGAGTCTTCACTAATGGTAACAGCATCTCGTAGACTCCAGATGCCGACGATAAACCTGTAGTTTACGCCAGTATGCACACGATAAGCATCAGCTAATCGATTAATTACTGAAGCAAGAGCAAATGCAACTTTGCGGAGGTAAATATTCCTTGATTTGCAATTTTCACAAAATCAGTAAATATAAGTAAATTATTAATTGCTCTTTCTGTCCCATAATAGTTGATAGTTTTCTCCTTTTTTCTACTACTATTTGGCTTATTTGGTTTATATGTGTTCCTATTTTGTAATACTTTATTATTATGTAATAAAAGAAATTAAACATTACATTATGTTCTTGTTGTTATCCAGATAATGTGCATATTACTTATTTAATCCTTTATTACATTATCGGGTTTTCGCACGTTATCGATAACATATCTATAATCCATAGATATTCACTAGTTGTAAAAGATATTCTTCATAAATAAAGTACATACATATTCAAATTCCATTTATTTTTTAATATATGCATATATGCATATATGCATATATACTTATGTACATAATAGGATATCTCTTAAATCGTTGCGAAAAAAAGTTACATACAGTTATAGAAGAGCAATTGCTTGTCTTCCATTAGTACCATTCAAATGTGATACATATAACGTTAAATATGCATATATCTCCAGCTTTGATATTTAGAATACAGTCAAAATATATTAACTCGACATGAATAAGTGAAGCGTAAAATGAAAACATCGGCGCTATACAGGATCTTATAATATAGATACAAGATCATGTATGTATATAAAAGGGCTAACTAAATGTGAGTCTGTATCGCTATCTATTTCTGTAACACTGTAACTAAATAGCGTACAGACCCGTCAGACATAGGCAGGGTGGCACGCCGTTCTGAGTATATACGTTACGTTATTAAATCCGAATATATCCAAGATGGCTCCTGTCGCTTTAATAGGGAGCAATAAAGCCTCAGTTGCTGTTTATGTGCCACATAACTGCATTATGACATCAAATTCGCGGTGGCAGTGCCTGAGTTAATAAAGCAGATAATAGCTTCTCCCTTTTTGACGCCCCCCAATGCCCGTGAACGTTGAACGTGATTTATTGGGGTTGTCGGTAAAAGCGTCAATATTTTGCCACTGTATACGTTCGTGCTGTATAATATAGTTGGATTTTTTTAAAGCATTGTAATGGAATTTACTGTTTAATGAAGATTTTAGATAAAGTAATTGTATTTACAAAATAGTCAAGATTTTAACTACAAGAGAAGAATAAAAAATAGATAGAGATGCAAAATTGTGTAAACTTTATTTCTTATTATTAGTAATCAGGTTATTGATGGTTAATAGGTCGGTAGCGGTAGAAAGTTCTTTACAAATAAATAATCCTTATCCACAGACAAATTATTTCGTAATCTATATATTTAGCTGTTAATTTTTTTTGTAAATGTGTGCACGTTAGTTCTTTTTTTGTTTTTGCAGTATAAAGATTCCTCAGTGGAATTAAACAGCCACACAAAAATTAATTTATAACAAATCAATTTTTCGTAAATAATTAGCTATTTGAATACAACTGGAAATGTTTTGTTCTCACAAAATATGGTAAGGAGAAGGACAATGGATCGGAGGACTTCTTTCCCAACTTTTTCCAAATTGAAAAATTACTTATGTAAGTATTAGATAAATATAAGAATTAAAGAGCTAATATATAACAGATCACAGCAATCTGACAATGAAATATCACAATAAAAGGATACATGAGAACAAAACCAACATACCTGGCAACGATCACCAGTTGATTTCATAAAAATTGTAAAATTGGCTATATAGAAATAATATTTGATGACATGAATGAAAATTTTAGATTTGTCCTAAGAAAGAAAGAAAGAGGTGATTGTTAACTTCTGACACTAAACCCGTCTCTTGAGGAATGAAGATGATTATCTGCGGCAGATATTCTATGTTAAGTACCATAAAACTTTATAAAACATAGGTGGTACGACGAGGAATATCTGTATTACATTGTTGTAAGTGTTTGATTTTGGCCACAAGCCTCTTCATACAGTTTTTCTCCTTCCTGGGATGTTTTCTTGTTAGTTCCTCAGTCCTCTCTGCAGAATAGAATTAGTATTTGGTGGTCAATTATTTGATAGCATTGTTGTGTTTGGTAAAACCATTTAGTTTATGAATGATCGCAAAATTCATTGTCAGATTACTGTTCACGTGTAGCTTCTAGACAAATCTTCGGTTGACTTTTCACTCGTTTAGGCACCTCGGCTTCGAATGACAGCCAGGGAAGCATGTTTGAGAAGACGGTATCTTAGTTGCAGAACAGGTATCAGTGGGAGAAGGAGGGGGAGACAAAGGCAGACCCGCCTGCACACCCTCTAGAGTTCATATGGAATAAAATTGACGTAGCACATCTGATATCTGGTAATCTTCCAGTTCTGCTTAGATGCTCGACATAAGTCAATATTTTAGAGGATCAATTTTAAGTATTCCTTTCCCGGTGCAGTTGACTTTCGTTGTAGGATTATGATCGCCCAGGACAAGGATTGTCGTCCTGGTTGAAACGATCACTTGTGTTTTCTTCGAATTAAAATTTTGCAATGCTATATAACTGCACCTTGCAGTCTAATTTCGGAAGTGTTCGAAATAGCCATTGAGTTAGTGTTAGGCGTCTAGATGCCGTTGAACACCCTTTCTGTAGCGTGGACAGTGCCGGTACTAACGACAGGCTTTGTGGAGCACTAAAGCGAATATGCAATGGATTCTATTCTCTTTAGCACCCTTAACTTTCATTGCCGACGGCAAGGAAAGTTAATTGGTGACAGAAACTCTTCATTTTGGTCACAAACTTAAATTGTTTTGAATAGAAATTGATTCTTTGTAGACCACACCGTTGGCCATAATTTGTGAAGACGGTTCCTCATTGAGCTAATTATTACATTTTGGACACAAAAGAAAAAATAATACAAAGCATTTTTAATGTACTCTTTATATTGCGTTGGTATATTTACATTACTATGACGCGGTCAAAACCCAGAAGTCCAACTTGGACCGTGAAAGCCTTTGATGTAGTTTATTTTAATTGCCAATTTTTTGGTTGAATTGGAGCAAGTACGTTTGATTGACTGCTCTGGTAACTGTAAATACAAAATGATTATGTATGTACATCAGTGTTTTTATGTAATATACATACTTTGAAATTTGATGTTTTGAAAGTATGAATTGACCTTCGATGTATTTACATCTTGTACAATGTGAATACACATGCCGCCTACATGCATATTCCACCGAGTTACCAATGAGATATTGTATCAAAATCTGCGCATCAGAGCTTTCCACCAATAGAAAAGGAGCGCAATACAAAAACGGGCTTACTTCTATCTAGCACGGTTAATTAGCAGTGGCGAATACAGAGACAAAGAGGATCGATGTCGGTCTCGGCGTTAATTGCGGAATCATGTCCCGCCATTTCGTCACACGAACACCTACCGAAACTTTAATATGTACGGAACTTGGTCGGGAAATGCCGACGTTCAGAGATCCGGCTTTAGATCGGCGAACGAGTTAAAATGCTAATTATCTTCAAGCACAATGCGGATTAACACAAAGGGCACATTGTTACGTTCTGCGGTTGCGGAAAAAATAGAGAGGATACATACGCGTATACACACACACGTATATCGTTTATGATGATATGATGCGCCTAGACTTAATTAATTATTATTTCAATGATGAAAAAAGCACATCACCGTTGTAGTGAGTTAATTAGAGCCCACATTCACATTCTTCTGTCTCGATTTTGTATATAGGAGCATTATGAAAAATGAGCTGTACGCTCTCTGGGTGAGTGTGTACTTGAGCCAACATTTTCATTTCATTTTAGAATATGTTTACGAATTCGTAAATACGTTGGGCCATCTCTATACTATAAAATATTCAATTGACGGATTCCATGGTTTCTAAATTTCATGTTGTAGTCTACACGAGCAAACGAGATATGAAATTTTTCAACTAAGATATTAATAAAGCTGAATAAACCCAGGGAAATTTGGTATAATTACTACGGAAACACTATACAAGACGTTCAAATATTTGACAGAAACGAAGGGTAACGGACGACTTTATATTAAAATATGCAAATTAATCTTAGCCAAGGATTACTCAATTACCACGGTTAATTGTTATGGTTATGTTGTTTTCGAAGTACTGGTACCAAAAATTATTGTGCCTTTCTAATACGTTAATGGTTTTATTTCTATATTTTATGTATCTAAAGTTGCTTAGAGCGAGTAGAAAAACAAGCGTTGAGTTACTATTGCAATAGAATAGAACTTTATTTGCCCTCGATCTGGCTAAACAGATATACGCATGGTCAACATAATACAATTACAATAATATAATATACACATACTATGTATATAGTAAATAAAGAGTAAAGCAAAAAAGTTGTATGTGTATAATGAATCAATATATTTGTGTATTAATGGTTTAAAATGTAATAATTTATATTTTCTTTACTTTTTTTTTTCTCTCAGTTAGCCACTGCCTTATGTCGAGCATATTTGACAGTACTTACACTCTGGGGGACTAGCAGCTGTTATTGCACCATCAAATACTGCACTAAATAAAATAATCACACTAGGTTAGTATTCTAAGTGGTATAGAGCCAATTTTCTTACCACAACTTGTTTGTCACTTGTTTAACAGTAATTTAATAATTTAATGATTTATAGTTTTATTAACTTAATGCAAATCTGGTAAACAGCCATTTGTTGTGATAGTTTTGCGGTGTTTGATAGTCAACGATAATAATCGCAAATTAAATGTGCATTTGCTCTAAATATTAGGTGCGTTCATTTAGAACAACATATTTAGTTCATAGGATATTGTTTTACCTGTTATTGCCATATTTACACACTCTTTATATGTATTTTAACTTTCATTTATTAACTTAACAATTGTTATATTAAATATATTTTATCTGAAGATTGTGTTTAAGTTGTTGCGTGCTGTTTCCTTGCTACTAGCCACAGCTGGCGCCCTCTTTCATTAGTAAGAATAAGAACTCACGACCCAGCCTCCGTAAAGACGAGCGGCCGGTCATCCGCAAATTTTTGCAGAGTTTTTCGGTAAGTTTCAAGGTTACAATATCTATGGGTGTATGTTTTCTTTCTAAATATTACATGCTGTAATATTTCCCCTTCTATTCTCTGAACCATAACATCCATCAAAAGGAGATTTCCATGTTGTTCTTTCTCCATGGTAAACTTCTTGGTTCAGTGGTGTAGTTTGATGGGTCCCTAGAACTGTTGTAGTTTCTCTTCTTTTTATTGCTATTTTGCGAAAAATTCGTCGATATATCGCAGCCAGCACTTCAGTTTCATATAGCAGGAACTAATAGCTTCAGCTTTGATAAACAACATCGGTATTACCAGGTTGCTCATCGTTGTTCCGTTCTTCTATTCGTAGTATTTGCTTTAATATGAAATCTTCAAGACCGATTGTCCATACATTATGAGCAAAGTTCGCAGAGAAACCAACATGCATACAATTTACATTATATCGTATGTTCGGTAGTATCCCGCCAAGAAAACGTAAAACATTAAATATTGACTTTTACGTTTTATTGGCGGGATACTCAACATTAAATTCATTCGATTCAACATTAAATATTGACTTGAATCTAGATGATTTAAAAAGCAAATTGGTCCAATAATTCTCTGGTTTATTATACTCGAGAAACCTCTGGTCTGATCTGAAATATTTCCAGTATCGACAAGAAAAACGCGGCATTGGTGTGATTTTATATTTTTACTTTTCGATGTAGGCTCCTTAATGATCAATACACTTTTTCATATTATGTTCCAGTCTCTTTAAGCAGTCAGAAATTAGGATATTTCGAGGTCTGCAAAATAGCCATTTGTAACGTCATTTGAGGCAAATCTCTTATATGCCAGCGATTTTTTCAGGTTTGGGAATAGGAAAAACTCGCTTAGAGCTAGGTCCGCTGAATATGGATGATGAGCAACCAATTCATAACGCAGCTTATTCAATTTGGACACGACGATGCGGGATCAATGAGCCGGTGCATTGTCGCGGTAGAAAACCACTTTTTCTCGCTGCAAACAAGGCCATTTCTCCTTCAATACTGCATCGAATCGGGTGAATAAATCGTTGTAGTATTGTCCTTACATCGTCCTTCCCTTCTGCAAATTGTTGATGAAGATCACCCCTTGGAAATTTCCAACCTTGTTCGCCATGACCTTGCTGGTCGATGGAACGATCTTTGCATTCTTCGAAGCCGATCCCCTGGAAAAAAATCCACTGCTTCGACTGTTCCTTGGTCTCCGGCATGTAGTGGTGCATCCAAGTCTCATCCACGGGTATAAAATGCATGAAGAAATCCTTTGGATTAGGTTGAATCCTGGCCAGACACTCTGAAACGGTAACCCGATTTTGTATTTGCTCCGATGTGAGCAAACGCGGTTTCCATCGTTTTTTTTCTACTCAAAATATGACCAACGTGTTCTTCTGATCAGACAGTTGTCTCTGCTATCACTTTCAGCTTCAATCGGTGATCAATTTGAACTCGCTCACCCAGAGGCTGATAGTCGAAAATGATGGAGTAGATCCGCACAAAATCCAATTTTCTCCATTTTTGCAAAACCGCATGACTTGCTACACAAACCACACCCACTAAACAGCAACTACTTACTGTAGATGAAATTTTGGCATTGTTCATAAAAGGTTGCTTTGGCCTCTACAACCTACTTGCGCCATCTCTTTCCGATTCCGGAAACATTTCATGTAGCCCTCGTACATAGATTTAATTACATCACAAAAATTTATTTGAAAAATAATGCAATTTTGTTAGTGAGGCGGAACTTTAGAAAAATAATGATTTGAATGATGCAGATGTTCTCGTAATACCAGATGACTTAGACTTTAATTCGCTTATTCTGCTTTCATATAAATAGTGACTTTTTTGCCAAAAAATATCAAATAATACCATCGATTTAAAGACTGAAAACTTTTCTCTATCTATTGTAAGAAAAGTTATGCTTTTTTTTATATTTATTTAGTAACAATAAAAGAACATTCAAAGTTAGATTTAGTTTTTACTTATTCCAACTGGTAGTTGTTTTATTTAGCTCAATCTCATACACACAATCTTAGTAGATGGCAATTTTCAAAGTGGATTTATTACATATAAGCTAAATTACATAATTGACGATAATTAAAAATGTATACAGTTTCCATTCAAAATGTAATTATACTCAATATACAACCTCAAGCTAGTTTTGGTCACGCTGTCCCACAAATAGCGTTGATGCTATGTTTGATTGATCGTATTGCATTGACAAACAATTTTCTTGGGTTTTAAAAAGCTGAAAAAAATTAATATCTTTAATACAGAATCAAATAATGTTGAACTTCTTTTGATTCATGCGGATTAATTATATTTTTTAATATGTTTGCATATTAAAATACCTATGCTAAAAGTCTTTAATAATGTAATTATGTCATGTACTCTGAAGCACACAGATCGGAGATCATAAACTTATAACCAAGATATAAAATGCGCACGTCAGATTCAATTCGGAACGTAATATTATGAAATCGACATATCCGTTCGTACGCGAACAAGCGCAGAAGGACTGCCAAAACAAAAGAAAAGATACGGAAAAGTGTGATGACGGTTGGCTGTCAAAAACAGCACGTCTCTTCTCCCAAGGGAAATATGGTTTTGTCGGAGGTGCGAAGACACGGTTACGGGAGTTGAAATATTAGCCAACTTTTCGTATGGGCGAGCGCAGTCATTTGTTTTATGTAAATACATATCAAAGTTTGTCATTTGTTATTTCGTGCCGTGCCTGCTTGATGCCGTCTAGCTTTGTCATTTTATCGAAAACAAAGGAAAGAAGGATTTATACGCTGCATATATCAAAGTTCGTTCTTTTATTTCGTTTTTAGTTTGTCAATTTTTCCGACGGGCGCTTTTTTCCACGAAGCGGATGGCAACGATGTCTTCACTGCTGTCGCTTTACGCGTTTTTCGAGGCGAATATTGGATTACCGGGAAAAATTCTTCAAAAAATTTTCCGGATTTGTGAGAGTCATTTTCAAACTGCACGAATTTTATCACATATCAGTAAGAGATATAGCAGATACCGATAGGTGTACTAAAAAACTTGAATAAGCAAATACCATGTTTTGATGGTTTTTTCATATTAATATTTATTTTATGTAAATTTTAATTCAGACCAATTCTACCTCAAATACTAGTGAAATGTTTACTTACGATGTTGAGCAATGCACTACAAAGCCGTACAGCAAATGTTTCTTTGAAAGATAACAGATTAGATATCTATATAGATACATATATAGCGTCAATACATATAGCAAATACGTAGGTACTAGAAAAACTGTAAAACATTTAAGCAATTGGATTGGTAACGAATACAAAAATTAAAACTTTGATCATGAAACCAATCAGCTCGTTACGACTCGGGTTAGAGGGCTCCATAAGTCGCGAAAGTTTTTTAAGTAGCCGGTCTACGGAAAGCATGGTAGCGGCACCATGACTAACAAACAGCAGCAGCTGATCTCTGAAAACTTCAAAATGTTCCAAAGTATTTAGTACTAACTGTGATATTTTTTCGGAAGTACCCTTCTGCAAGCTAGTAAAATTGAAGGTGATGGCTGATGTGCTTCCACTGTAGTTACCATAATATTAACAACCGATTTTTTTAGTCTGTGGTTTCATCCACAGATAGTCACAATTTGTTAGATTTCAATTCAGATTTAATTGTACATTCAAGATGTTCACGGATGGACGGAAGAACAGATTGTACTGTTGTTCGGTCAGGTAACTCTGTTTTACCGTATTTTTTTCCAGAATGAACGAAATGCTTCATTGTTTAGTACTTTAAACAGTAAATTACACAGAATTAAAGTTGTACATACTTCGAACACAAATCCACTATAGTTTTTATTACGTCAATGCTTTTTACTGTTACATTGAATTACATACAATTAAAGTGAATAACATGAACTTTACATTTTTGTCTGCTTTTGCACATTAACATTACATTTCAGACTTTGCATTTTATTGCGTTGCTTGGGTATATTAAATCTGGAAAGCCACGTATCAATTTATGTTCGTTATCAGAAAATAATAAAACGTTTTTTTTATAATTCTATCCCATTACTATACTTACCGAGAAGCGACTAATACAATATGTGCATAGATAACCCTCACCCGACGGTTATGTGTAGTACCAAAAATCGGCGTCTTCAGTGATGACTAAACTCGGTAAAGAAAGGCAAGTTTCAGTGCAGTGCGGAGAGCAATGTAGAGGTAGTGGTTTTAGGCCTTGACGTTAGAGTAGTATGTGGTTCATACTCCCGACTATCCACTAAAGCAACAGCATCAGAATTTTCTTGGGCATCTCCATCTGCTTCCTTTTCTATCTAGAAAAAAATGTGAAATGGGCAAAGTTTAACATTAATTGTAATTTTTTATATTTTGCAGATACCAACGATATCAGAGCAATAGTTAAAGTGGCAAAAGAGTTCAACGATATGTGGAACTTCCCGCAATGCCTAGGGGCTCTGGATTGCAAGCGTGTCGTTTTGCATTCACCTGTTAATTCCGGAAGTGAATTCTTTCATTACAAGTCAACGTATAGTATTGTCCTGTTTGCAGTAGTGAATGCTAACTACAACTTCTTATACGTCGATGTGGGAGCCCAAACACGAATTTCGGATGGAGGTATTTTTAAAAATAGCTCCCTTTACGAGAAACTTCAGAGAAATCATTTGAACCTACCCCTGGAAGAGCGATTGGAAGGTACAGAAGCTGTAATTCCATATTACTTTTTTGGTGACGAGGCATTCACTTTAAGTGATACCTTAATGACACCATTTTCGGGAAATCATCCTAGAGGGTGATTACAACGTATTTTCGATTATCGACTTTCTCGAGCAGGAACGGTTGCCGAAAATGTACTTATTTGGTATCAGCTCTGCGATATTTAGAGTGCTGCGAAAGCCAATGTTACTAGAACCTAATAAAGCACAACTGATTGTACTAACTATACATAGATCACTTACATAATTTCCTAAGAAATAGTTCTTCGCCTCGAAGCTAATACACACGACATGGAACACTTGACGAAGAAATAAATGGCGATCTCATACAAGGTACATACAGAAATAATGAAGCAACGTCGTCTTGGATTCCTGTTAGACTGTTAGAAGAATTCCTAGAAGAAGTCCTGAAGAAGCAACAAGATTTAGGAATAGGTTAGCGCGTTCTTTTCTAACAATAAGTGAAGGTCGTATTGCTTTGCAAGATAATTATGCATAAACCAAAACGGACGCATTTCTCTGATACTTTAATTCTTATGAACACATTGGTAACGTATTACATGTAACGTGTAAGATCCATGATCTATACCTTGTGGCGCAATTGATTACGTAACTATGTAAATGTTATCCATGAGAAAATGCTTTAATAGCTCATACTAAGGCAGCTTTTTTTAACTCCTCAAAACGTACAAAAACATTTCACCAACTGCATCCCAAAATGGCGGACCACGACAGCCAATTACCTGCTGTGGAGAATATGGTTAGAGACTGCGTTTTATTACTACGAATATTTTGATGATGTAGAAAAGGTAGTACATAGTATAATTCGATCCGATACACGCCGAAGCTATTAAGAAAGGCCAGAAAATGTTTCAAGATAGTTAGATAAAAAGTGATTTAGAAACTATGCGCAAAAACTACTATGGACTAGCGGAGAGAATTAAAATGATTCGATGTTGTTTATGGATTCTATTCAAATTCTGGATGATGTTCACTTACGATGTGCGGCGGAATGCGCAAAAAATTGAAAGTTTGAAAGTGTTATGGACAAGAATTCAGAAGACAAATTTGTGAAGGTACGTCGATAGATCTATTAAGTTGTTACAAATGTAACATCACTCGATGTGAAACGGTAACTTTTATTACTAAAGATATTTATTGCCGAGTCTAGTGATGATATCGAAAATATACGTTGTCGGACGTCGTCCTATACTGTAAAACCACACATACACACGTCCGTTTTATGTTATTGTAAATTAATTGGTGACGTATATAACCAGACATTCCCATTTTTTGGCATTTTGAGCCACCAACAGATATAATATTGTATGAAGCTCTGAATGTGACTGGTCCAATCAATTAACAAACTCACGTCTTCATCCAAAAAAGAACAGTTAGGTACATTTTATTAACTAGTTCTTGCGTTATTGTACCTATACGATTTTACGACTACACAGGAATATCCTTAACCCATAGTAATTATTTTAGACACGTGGATGAAGAACTTTGGATTAACATAAGAAAAACAACATTAAATC
>ML219336.1:0-59612 GCA_004785975.1 Popillia japonica | reverse complement strand
AAAAAATATGAAAGCTGGTCGATTGAGCAATGGCGACGAGTTATATGGTCTGATGAAACCAAAATAGATATGGTTCTGATGGTCGCACTTGGTGTTGGAAAAAGAACGGCACATCTCTCCAACGAAAGCATGTTAAAATAGTTGTCAAACATGGTGGTGGCTCACTAATGATATGGGGGTGTATGACATGGTATGGTGTGGATAGTGTACATAAAATTGACGGAATTATGAATCAGTACATATAGAAATCTATTTTGGAAGAGCATTTTCTTGAAACAGTAGAAAACATGCCTATACCAGAAAACGAAGTAATTTTTCAACAAGATCGAGACCCTAAGCACACCGCCAAATCTGTTAAAAATTGGCTAACATCTCAACAGTTTCAATTACTGGATTGGCCTGCCCAGAGCCGGGACGTCAATCCCATTGAGAACCTGTGGGCTCATTTAAAAAGACGTCTACACGTGGAATACCATTCACCACCATCAAATGCTCACGATTTATGGGGTCGTATACAAAACGAATGATACAATATTACTCCAGACTATTGCAATGCACTAGTAGAATCGATGCCACGAAGAATAAAAGAAGTTATAGCGGCGAAAGGCCTCTGGAGTCATTGTTAACTTATTCTAAACTGAGTACGGCACTAGAACCTATACAACAACCTATGTTAGGAAATATTTTTACTTTTAGGCTATTTTAGAATAATATGTTATTTTATTTTCGTGAAAATATAATAATTTACACAAAACAGCGAACAATTTTTCTGTAATTTCAACGGTTTCTCAAAATACGAGTGTGTGTTCAGTTTTGCTCATCAGTGTATGTATAACAACTAGGCAGGTAAGTACTTGTTTTTACTGACAGTGGCAAACACTGACATCGATTCACTTTACTTTTCTTTACTAAATTCCGGAAACAAATGGCTAACGTTTACCCGTGGGATTGGTGGATTGCAAGTACACACACCACAAGTCGTACTCGTGCCTTTGCACGTCTGAACAAGCTTTGCTGACGACGGCGGCGACAGCGGCGATGCTTTGCAAGTCTCGATACGTTGTACTGAATATGGAATATGCAAGTTTTTACAAGTAACAGCCGCTGAGCCTCTTAAAATATTATCTGCCTACATTTATAGGTGAAGTCAAGCCAACATTTTAGTTCTTCACTATCGAAACCAGATATTTTTTTGGTGAACCCCCGCTTACAAATTGTGAACCCCCATTTTTTTTGTCACACCAACTTAGACCCCCGCCGAGTCTCCCGTGGACCCCTAAGGTCCAACTTTGGGAATCACTGGTGTAGACGATAAAGGGTTTTTGGTTAATTGTTTGTATGGTCAGGATGATAATAATGTATTAACGTGTGAACAATACTCACAATCCGATTTGTCCATAATGACTATCTTGTTTCCTATATCCGCCCTTATATAAAAACAATCTTTTTCTCCGAGTCAATTTTCAGTTATTTTTTGTCTTTATTTGAATATTTAATTTTAGCATTTTTCCAGATTACACTTAAACAAGTCCAATATAGAGAGCGCGTAAGAAATACCACGACTTTATTCTCCTTTGCATACACGACAATAAATTTATTAAGTTACCGTTTCATCATATCAAAAAGGGACTGAGTCGTGTCTTCTAACAGTAATAACCTTAATGTGTGTTCTACAGCTAATAATATACTAGACGGAAATCTTTTAGGCAAACGAGACAAAAGTCGATTATTTATAAAACTGCATCTAATTGTGATCCAATTTATATCGGACAAACTAAGAGATTTATCGATGCCAGATACAACGAGTTGTAGCACTTTTCGGTTTAGAAGAGGTGAATCTTCCGCAGTAGCGCAGCAACTTATAACGGGCACAGTATCGATAAACATAGCCTCAAATTAATAAAAGCTTTTGAAGCTATATGAAAAGTTATATATTAGTAAATACAATAATCTAATAAAGCGAGAAAAGGCAATTTTGGGTACTTCGTTTCTGGTAAAAACCTTTCTATAAGGTCAACATATGTTAGCGATTAGACTCGGTTTTAGGCGTAAAGTTATTTATGCATGGTGTAAATACCCCGCCAAAGGGATATGATTTAAATCTTAGTTTTGCCAAGTTTTTACTTATTCGGTTTTCGGTTTAGTATGACTACATAAAATGTTATAAATCAAATTTCGTTCAATTGTTTATTATAATAGCCTGTGTCCTCTAAATTCTACTATACAATTGTATTGACAACAATAACTTGCTGCATCTTACAATTAGTTCAGCGATAAATTAGATTTTGTATCTAGCGGACGATCGCGGGCAAGAAATTCAACTCTATCTATCAACAAATTTAAATCCCTTCAAGAGTTCGGCCGCTTACTTCCTGCAATATTCCGTAGAAATAGCTGCCATTTCCATTCAGTGTTGCAAGCATTGTCGTCATACGCTTACTGGTCATACACTACACTGGTGACATATTGACGATGAAATATTGTACAAAATATACTTCTTGGTCACGTAATCGTCTGATATTGAACAAAATATGTGCATATTGTGTTATGCGTAAATTCAATATTAGGTATTTTATGTGCGATGTATCCTCGCTCCTATTAATCTTTTGAATAAAGAGAATTTTAGAATTTGTTGTCCATTTGCGTTCGGACCTTTCTTTATTTCCATTTGGAAAATTGATCAGTTTATGTTTAATTTCTTAGAAATAAGTTTTGCATAGTTTTTATAGCAATTGTGAGGGTGCTTTTAATAGCTTCAGTTACACACAGACATGCCAGTCGCTGAATTCTTGACTGATTAGCTGTCGTATGCTTCTGTGTAGACTTTGGCTACCAAATTAGGCAGCCATAAGTTGTCATGTTTTTTACTACCATAGTATACAACCAGTACGTCATATGTAGTTTGAGCGCCCATGTTTTTCCAACTGTTCTACGGGTTATTATTATTATTCTCTTACATTTGTCAGACATTTTCTTCAAATCGGAGTTCCCGTTTACACTCCCAGAAACTTAGCTTCCTGACTAATTTTTGTATAACTTTACTGTATAGAGCCGGTGTTCTTAGCCCTGTTCTCAGGCCATCCAATCTCGTTCTTCTGGTGAAGGGCACAAGTGCAGTTTTTGTAGGGCTTACTCCAAGGTTCTCCTTCTTGCACTACCACTCTACCATCTTTAATGCTCTTTGCATAAGTTTTGAGATTATGCTTCTACCAATGGTGAGTATCACAGTATCATCATGATATTGTGTGTAGTAGCCTGCATTATTTAGCAGGACGAGCAGTACGTCAATTACCATGTCCCACAATTTATTTAGTATTGTACATATTTGTACAATCCTAATTTAATTAGGATATTTCAATGTGGTAAGTAGTATGTACTCAAATAAACTAATGTCCCATAGAAATGGATATTATACCATCTATACATAGTACAACACATAATATAAATTTAAAGCATTAGAAGTACAAGTAATTCTATATATTTGCTGTAATATTACAAAATGATTTGTGTGAATTAAGTACTGTGTCAATGATTCTTTTAAATCAGTTTCAACTCGATGTATTACATATTTTACGAAGCTAACTGTATTCATAATTTTGTCACGTTACATTAACTCGAATAATATTGTTTCTGTTTGCGGGTACATTATGTTGTTGTTCATGTAGGGATTCTAAAATCCTTTATAAAATATAATCTGTCAAGTATAAATGAGGGACTAAACCTGGATTGAAGTGTTTGACTGATGGACTATTAAGGGCTGTATAAGACTAAGCCAAGCCTAAGTGTGTCTTCCGGGAACATAAAGGAGCCCCAAGAGATCCTATTGACTCGACCCCTCAC
The DNA here is from genome assembly GCA_004785975.1 of Popillia japonica. Taxonomy (NCBI): domain Eukaryota; kingdom Metazoa; phylum Arthropoda; class Insecta; order Coleoptera; family Scarabaeidae; genus Popillia; species Popillia japonica. The sequence continues at coordinate 55,772 of ML219336.1, read as the reverse complement.
ATTATTTATCTATATCCAAGAGAATGCAATGGTATTTGAGTACACTACCGACAAAAATTGCTTTGTACACACTCTTATATCGCTGCAACATTATTGGGTTCATCTTAGGAAGGTGAAAATGCAATAATACTAATACTTTATTTAGTTTATAACAATTTTACTTTATTTCTATTGAATGTTTTTTACATGGTTAATGCAATAGTATGACTTTTTTCCATAAAAATGTAGTGAAGTGATACCTAAATAGGCTAGTGAAAACCGTATCTCGATATCGTATTCCTATCCTGAAATATCGAAGAAATAACATAATATAATTTTAAAAAGACGCTATTACACCGTATTTATTGTTATTTATTTGTCTTTTTTCAACATTAAATGATATATTTGCATAATTCAATAAAGGTATTCTTAGTTCCAAAAATTATAAAAAAAGTGTAGAGGTAGCAATCAATGCATATAATATGCAAGTGCAAGGTAGGCAGAATTTGTAGAGTAGACCATGGATGAAAAACAAATGACTAAAATAAACTTATCAACAAATATTAAAATTATACTTATAGAAGCAGTGTAATTTATGATCGTTCCAGACACACTAGTAAGGCCTTACAACTATTAAAATGCCTTTTACAAATGATGAAGCTGTCGATATATTTTGAATGTCTTGAAAACGCGGTATTGGCTACATTTACACCGACACCTTAGTACGAGAACTAAGGATCATATGAGTACTATATTAGCACAAATGATTTCGTACAATTGGTGTAAACACTTGAGCACTAAATTAGTTCAGTCCTGTGCTTACAAGAGCGCCGAACCAAATAATTGTTCGGAACTGAACCAACGTTAACGGTGTAAACGCACTTGGACCTGACCAAACCAAACATGTCATCTGTAATCATGTGATTATTTGTAGTTGTTACAGGTTTGTCAGCACTATAATTTACGTGAATTTAGGTTCTATATGTTTTATGAATCCGCATATTTATATTTGACAGTTCCAGAATGGTTTCAACTTCCAAACATTCGGTAACCGTTGTAGACACAGTGGACTAAATCTTCGAACCACCTCAGAGTTATCGAATTATCCTTCCCACTTGCGGTGTAAACGTAGCCATTGGCTCAAAAAATATATAGAGCTCAATACCCAAATCGGCGTTTACGCAATGCGAGAATTTTTACGCGTTTAGTGCGAAATTTGCGAAATACTGGCAGCATTCGACCTTAGTAACAAAGTTACTCTACTAGAAAAACGAAAGACAATATTGTTAATGCCTTAGCCTACATGGAATTGAATCCCCACGTTAGTACGGGAGCAATGTCTCGCGGCTTAGATATATAACGTACCACTATTCTAAACATTTTAAAGGATCATCGGTTGTTATGTCACTAAATACATACATATATCATGTCATGTTTCGCAATGTGTTAGTTATTTCAAATTTCTAGACTGCACCCATAGCATATTGCCATAGCCCATAGCATTTGCATCAACCCTTAAAACATAAGGACTTTGACCAACGAATAAATTATTGTCATTGTAGGTTGGGCATGACTTGAATAGAGAGGGATACTATTGTATTATCTAGAGATGTTTTATCCGAAATTCTTTGGACGGATGAGGCGACTTTTAGAAGCGATGGAAATGTTAATTTGTATAATATGCATTATTGGTCTGACGCTTGCGCGAGGTCCAACATCAAAGCCACTGGAGTCTTAATCTGTGATACTTATTTGACAATCCTCTAAATGGTGTCGTTTTCCTCAATTTTCTGGTAAATCAATTGTCTGTTTTATTAGAAGATGTGCCTTTGCAACTACCCCAAAATATGTTTTGCCACTAGACTGTTGCTCTCAAGAAATGTGCGAGAACGTTTAAATCTAGGACATCACCAGAGGTGGATTGAACAAGGCGGTCTATTTCCTGGGCCACCCCGATCCCCATACCTTACCTGTTTGGAGTCTTATCTATGGGGTCGGTTGACAGATTTTATCTACCAAATTTCACAACGAGAGAAAACCTGACCAGAGCAGAAATTGAAGCTGCTATAATGTGACCCATGAGCGGCTCCAACAATGCATTGAGTGCCATGCATTGAGTGCCACAGTTCGATCATTTAAGGAGGCATTAGTTTTTTTTGAAAATCGGTCGTTTTTTATTATTGTGCCCCTACACGTTTTTTTTATTGTTGCAACTAAGAATACTTTTATTATATAAAAAATATTAAATTATTAAAGTGTATCACTGAATCTCAAAAAAGACAAATAAATAATACTCTTAATAAATAACGCTGTAATAGCATCTTTTTAAAATTATATACCTAAATTTTCTTACTGCGATATTTCATGCTACGAACAAGATATCGAGATACGGTTTTCACTAACCTATTTGGATATCATTTCACTATATTTTTATGAAAAAAGCCATATTACTGCTTTTAATTTCTTTAAAAATTCTACAATTTTCTGTTATTATCTCAAAAAACGCTTGCTAGCGGCATCATTAATAATTAGGCTTATCACAGCTAATTGTCAGACGTGTTTGGTGGAACAATAAATACGAGACTAAGTTTCTTAAAATCAGTTCAGTAGTTTATGGGTTATAGCTGTTTATTAAAAAAACATTGAATTACTCTCCACCACTTTATTTTAAGAAATACATCAAAAAATGTTAAACAAAAATTACTCGAGTAAAGCTTGGCTTTAAAAGACATACACTTTTTGATATCATTTACTAGGTGGATTTGAATGAAAAATCACTTTAAAAGTTTAAGATGGCAATTACGGCGCTTGATGACCATCTCAGAAATCTGAAAATATTTTCCACAGTCTGTTTTTGACCACTTTAGTACTATTTTTTTTCACCACAAGTCTCTACGACGTATAGTTTCCGACATACAGCACTTTTCATTCTTATTTACATATTTGGCCACCCGGTCCAAATATGTATAGATATTTTGATATTTAAATCTATACCTATATAGCAAGAATCTATATATGTAGATTTGAGAAATTATTTTTAATAACAAACAAAAAAGACAATCAACTAATATTAATACTTACAATTTTAACTCTTCCTTTCATTATGTTGCAAATTTCTCAGACAGGAGTTTTGTTATCTAGGTGCTAAACATAATTAGTTTTTAAGCGTAAATTTTTGGCCTTTCATGTGGATAAAAAACATAAAAATCTATCGAAATTCACAAGTAAAATAATTTATTTACAATAACTTATAGGCTCCAAGAAGGGACCAATAGTCTCTATTGAATTCCTCGTTTGCTAAGCAGGCCAATGTAAAGTAATTTTCTACTGTGTTAGAGGCAGGTAAGCTTTATTTTGCCGAGCAGATTTGCTCACAAGAACAAAATAGATACCTACTATCTAAAGCAGTGAAATCCATAAAATTCCACAAATTATTAATTCTGTGCAATACACGTTTGGCTTCTCGAACCACTTGCCAATATGTAAGTACATATACTTACGTGTGTGATTTGTTTTATTATATCGAAGTATTGTTTAATATACCCAAATTCTGTTAAATTTACTAAGACATATTTTTTTGTTTTATAAAAATCATAAAATAAAGAAATAACCTCTTTTAGCATAATTCGAGATAATTACTAATTTTCGTAGTAAACAGATTAAATCAATTCAATTCAATCTATTAAAGATATTTTTCGTTTTTCTTTTTAAAACACTATAAAATAAAATATTGCATTGAAGTGTATAGAAAGAAAAGATAACTACGCTAATGTCAGGATTAATAGGTTTGATAGTCGGTATGTGTACAACATATGTATGTATATACAAAAATATAAACTGTTTTCCATGTGAGAGTGTGGGCATTTGATTTTCTACATACAGCGAGTGTAGATGCTAGCATATGCGTTCTAGAAAATTTAACGCTCTAAAATTTGAGCCACGTCCAAAGTCAGTAAATTTGAAATTTTTCATTAGCATCACTTTCAACATTTCATATACCTACGTGTGTTTGTATTTTTCGGTTCAACAGTTCTTTTTAGAACTCATTAAGAAGTTTGGTAAAATGATTTGTAAGTAACTCTATACACAATTTACTCCTTGCACAAGCAATTAATCTTAAAATTTCAATGGATGCAATAGTATTTACACCAGAGCAAAATGTTTTTGTACTGATGGCGCATTTTCGTAGTGGGACCCGAAACGCAGACGGCATGTGGGTTTGCTCTCTACAGTTTTGTCTGGATCAAATTTTCGGAAGAATATCCCGAAGAAAATATTGCTTACAAAAAGGAAAATACGTCATTGACGGATTGAGTCCAACAAAATCATTACGAAAATTGTTAGAACAGACAGATAATTTTAACAATGTATTATATTCTAACCTTCTCGGTTTATCTGTAACAAGTTGCCCAAAAGTGTTGAAGATCAAATTACATATAATATACTGCATGACATGGAAACTACAACACCAAGAAGGGGTGCGAATCTTTTGACCAAACTTGGTAGAAACGTATAACTAGTCAAAGGCAATAATTGATTAAAATTTTGTTGCGATAGATCAAGTGGTCATCGCACATCTGACACTTCATTCAGTTTCGCTGACATTACTGTGTGGTGTATCTATAGTTTGTTTCAAATTAATTTCAACGGTTTTGTCTTATTATACCTTTGTTTAACGTGTTTAAAGAGTTTTATTATGCCTAGAGTGCGGCAACGTGGAAATTATCGCCAATTAAGCGAATTCGACAGAGATCGAATTGTTGGTTTGCGAGAAGGTGGTTTTTCATACAGGGAAATTGCAAACCGCCTTAACCGGAACCAATCCACCATTATGCGCTGTTATCAATGATGGACTAGGGAGGATCAGGAAAGACGCCAAAGGGGAACCGGAAGCCGAAGAAGAACTAATGAGATATAGGACCGCCGCCTTCGCCTAATGGCACTAAGAGACAGGTTCTCCAGTACCAGATCAATTGCTGACGTGTGGTTAGGTAATCAAGGTCGTCCTGTAACCCTTTGAACCGCTTATCGTCGAATTAGGGGTTTCGGCTTACAATCTTATCGTCCACATCTTGTGTTACCACTTACGGCTCAACACCGGCAGCAACGTTTGGAGTGGTGTAGATTGCGAATGCATTGGAACGTGAAGTAGCATAAGGTGGTGTTCAGTGATGAATCTCGATTTTGTCTAGGGATGCATGATGGCCGTATGAGGGTCAGACGAAGACGTGGGGAACGTCGTGATATTCAGTTTTCCGTTGAAAAGCATGTGCATCGAGCAGTGGGTGTTATGGTATGGGGTGCTATAGCATATGGGAGTAGGTCTCAGTTGGTGTTCATCCAAACCACCATGAACGCCCAGCGTTACATTGATGAGGTGGTAGAACCCCATATTCTTTCATATCTTCAAACGCTCGAAGACCCACTTTTCCAGAAGGATAATGCCCCTCTCCACGTAGCGAGAATTTCTATAAATCCCTTCGAAGAGGCTCATGTCAATAGCTTGCTATGGCCACCCAAATCCCCCGACCTCTCGCCAATAGAACATGTGTGGGACATTATGGGACGAAAACTTATGAATTTAGCCAATCCCCCGCAGACACTAATAGCTCTCCGGCATGAATTACAGGTTGCTTGGGACACCATACCCCAAGAGGATATCGACCACCTAGTCGAATCAATGCCACGAAGAGTGAGGGAGTGTCAAACTAATAGGGGCGGCTCGACACGTTATTAATAAAAATTATGTTAAATTGTGTTAGTCTTTTGTTTTTTTTTCTTTGAAATTTTAATCAATTATTGCATTTGACTAGTTATACGTTTCTACCAAGTTTGGTCAAAAAATTCGCACCCCTTCTTGGTGTTGCAGTTTCCATGTCATGCAGCATATAAGTTTTCTTTCATCCCTAGAATTTATCCATAAAACCTTGAACCTAGGTTAACCTGTTATAAATAGTTTAATGAATACTTCAATAACGACGTGTTAAATTGTACTTTCTTTACTGATGAAACATGGTTTCGCTTATCCGAATACATTAATTCTCAAAATTACAGAACTTGGGTAACGGATACTCCCTATAATTTTGTTGAAACGGAAGTGCACCCTATTAAAATGGGCCATATTCCAGATAGTTTTCCACTTTTTAGGTCAATCAAACACTATTCGATTACATATCAATTCCATTTAATCGAATAGTGTTTGAACTTACCTAAAAAGTGGAAAAAATATCTGGAAAATATAAATAAGTAATCAAAGGTCATCAGAAAAATACATATATATACATACCTACTAAATAAAATTGGCGTATGGATTATATTATATTAGGTACGATGACTCTACACAGGCCAAATCTTCTTCCAGAACATACTGAATGCAGATATATTACAACCATTAGGTAATTGAGCAACTACATGACGCTGAACTAACACAGGGATACATATTTTCAACAGGATAACGCCATGGCACATGTTGCTAATGCAATATTAGATTTTTTGAAACAATATTATGATAATTGAATTATAAGTCGCAAATTGTTATTTCTTTGCTCTCCTGATGTGACTCCTCCGGATGATTATCTATTTAGAAAATCAAAAACTGGCATTCACAGAGATGAATTACATAATCTATGTAGATGAAATGCAACCGACCACAATAACAGTAGTGTGTTAACAACTATTTTGCAAATATCGACAATTTTATAGTATTAATGTTACAAATTACGTGATTAAGTGATTAATTAGGGTTTAATAGTTTTCAACTTGCAGGTGCAATTTGACCACCATTACACTTCCGGACGAATTTTAAGCGGACTAATTAATCATTTACATTGTTCCCTGTCGGCGTTTCATAAAGATTCCCCTCTCAAAAGCATAACAACTGACGAACGTTACCACACTAAACTTTCAGTTAACAATCTGCTGGCTAGGGTCGATGCATATTCACAAATAAGGGCGAAAATTTCCCGCATGTACATATTGAGGGACGCTGGGTTAGCGAGATAAGAGGAAATTAATTCAAATGTGTTTGTTCAAATATTTGAATTTCAGTTTTAAGCATTCCTACGTTTGTAGATATTGTATGTAACACAATAATTTATTAATATATTACGAACATTGTTATTATATAACCAAAATCTGTATACTGAGATTTAAAACAAGATTTCATCAATTTAAGGAGAGACAAACAATTTCATCGTATTGTGTTCCAGCTGTAGTGGCTTTTAAAACGTGCTGAAACTGATTGTTTAATTTTGTCAGTATATATATGTATTCTAACATTCAGCCGACATTCATGCCCAATAAATCTTAACTACTCAAAGTTTATGTTTTGTACTTTCTAGAATTTGATCAAGAAGGTTTGGTTCAGATTACACTTCCTTTCTTTAATTCAGAAAATCGTTAAACATTACTGAGATCTGTTATTCATATCGAAAAAATGTAGAAACTTTTAACGAAAATGTCAGAGTAACGTATATTAAATAAATTGGTAATAAACGAGGACAAAATGCTTACATACTATTTACGTGTTGCTACTTAGGTACATACATACATATGTTACGTACGAAAGTAATTTTGCATGAAGACGATAGTGTAATACGTGAATACATTTACATTCTTCTTATGTTTCCTAAATTCAAGCACATATAATTCATAGTCTTAGAAAGGTAGTTACGACCCCATTGAAACCAAAGTTATGACTATTTAGAACAAACTAGCATTCTTTCCCTGTTCGCTGAGTAGCCTGCAGGAACAGGAATTTTTCCAAATGGACCCGAACAATGGCTATCTTTATATGTCGAAGATATGCGCTATAACCAAAAAGGTAACTGGTGCTAGTTTTTTCTTTCTTACATCACGATTAGTTTACTATTAGTGGGGTTTACTGTTTGGTAAATGCATTGGTTCTGTGTGGAGGACAAGTTTTAATATTTATAATTTTCTCTAATAGAGAACTAAAGTAAGGGAGATGGAGCAGTATAGCTTCGTTTTCATATCGGACCTTTCCTTGTTTTGGAATTAAGAGCACTCGTCATTCTCTTGGCTGTGTAATCCACATCCTCGTTCATGTAGGTAACCAACATAAACTACGAAAGTATTTTTATGTTGTATATTATATTGCTAGATTTAAAGAATTGATTACTTTGAAGCATAAGTTCATCAGAATATTTTATTATACATTTTGCTAATTTTTCACTTTTTTACTTATAACATACTCCTATTTAACAGAGTTAATGATGCGTATTCGTAATTGTTCCATTAGTGGTTGGATATTGTTGTTGTTGGATGTTGTTCATTCTATCACTATCTGTAACAACGTAAACTGATAGTGGAATTATGTCCCATAATCTTTCCTCTAAGGATTTGAAATATTCCTACAATAAGAATATTTCAAGGAATTTTTAGTATTTTTATAACTTATCAAAATTGTTTACACATCCAAAATAAATTTATTCTTATTCAAACAATAATTTCATTTCATTTGCGGCACATACTCGTTGATTTTATACAACACATTTATCAGTCGGTTTTCCTTATAGAAACTTTCTAATTAACAATATAGATTATCAGACAGAGGAAGTCTACGTTGACATTTAATGCATGAGGTCCCGAATAGAATAGCAGTAACCGAGCAAAGTAACACACATTCTTAAAGAATACCAATTGTACTTTTGCGATTTTTTATATTTTATTTGATAATTCACATCACTAATAAGTATAAAATGCTGCTTTACATACACGATTACATATATATATGCATTAAATCTGGTAAATGCTAAAAAGATGAAACATATTTTTAAAATCTTGAATAAATTTTTGGAATTAAATGAATCATTGACTATTATGAAGTATATATAAATATAACACGTGATAGGTTGGCTTTAAATTTTTATATAATGTGGAACAGAGATATCTGCACATGAATATTATTGCAAGCAAAAATAGACCCACGACAATGTACTTTCACTCTGTACATCACATTATACCGTATAAAATGCACCCTGGAAATAAATAAAATAATATAGCTTTAAACAGTAAAAATGCGGTCGTAATCCATCTGCTAAATAAACAGGGGTGCGCAGCAAATTCACTTATGCCAATCGGAATCAATACGCTTTATCTTTGTCAAACATAAGCGATACATGGTAAATTGAAGCAGGATAAAAACGAAATTTCAGTATAAATTTATTTCGAAAATCCCATAAGAAGATTTCGACGGCTTTAAATTTGCATTTAATCTGTTTTAAACACTCACCGCTGAATTTACGTTAAAAAGTCTTTTAATTCACTTTCCTAGTGAACTATTTTGAAAATTAGTTAATTATGAATTAATGTAGTATTAACAACCACTTCGTTTATAATTAAAGGAAGTATTTATTTTAACTATTGTTGAGTGCGTATATGCCAAAACTTTCAAGCTCCTGGATAAGTAAAAGTGTTGACACGCTGTCTACATGTATTCAAAATTAAATATCTGCCGACGTAAACTATGAGTAATATTCTTAATAACTATCGAAAGCATTTTTATATTAATATAATTATATTTAATTCCAGATCTTTTACCGTACAAGGAGGAAAGCAAAACTACTCAAGAGTTTCTTCAGAAGATTATAGATATTCTTATAGATTTTGTGAAAGCCACTAATGATCGGAATGAGAAGATTCTCGATTTTCACCATCCTCATGACATGCTGAAGCTCTTGGATTTGAAAATACCAGAAAAAGGATACAATTTACAGCAGCTTATAAATGATTGCGCGACAACTCTGAAGTATCAAGTAAAAACAGGTAATTTTTTACTCATTTCCTCTAGTTAATAGAAAATTCTTATCTCCCCTAGTAAAGGGGAGTGTTCTATTGAAATCATCTTTAATATGATCTAGCATATGCTGCGCGTGTATGTCCAATGACACTGTAAATATCGGCGGTTGCGGATATAATCGAATCAGCCGTGGCTATCTGCACAGTTAACAAGCTATTGAAGACGATGCGGGGTAGATATTCAATGCCATGAATTTTATTAAGAGAATAATTCGGGTAAATGAAGTTTAGTTGGTGCTTATCTCTATATTGACAAGCCGGCGTACATTTCTTATTTTTAAGTGTTGGCATGGGTAGTACATATACATACATACATATGTACATACGTTTCAGGAAAGAATAAACATCCTTATTTCAAACCAGATTTGATTTTATGTGTAAAAAAGTGTTTTCTTCCAACATATAGTAATTATTGCAAAAGCACATCACAACCTTGATTTAAGCAATATAGTAGAATTGGAGAAATAGTTCAAATCAAGTATTGCATTTGATGGTATTTTTAAAGAGGATGAATAAGATGAAGAAAAGACAACATTGCAAATATTCCTGATAAAATTGATAGTGTAACTATACTATTAATTTTATTTAATGACAACACACATGTATTCCAAAAAAAAACACTAGTCAAATTCTACTTGACTGTAAACAATTAAGAAACGTTCTCACTCAAGTTTTTACTGAAGCTCTAACTTATCGAAGATATTGATGATAAAATCATGTTTACGATATTTTAAGCACTAGTAGAGCACTAGAGAAAGTATATAAAAATAAAAACCACTGCGCACTTGCGGCGTACTCTCTGTATATGACAGATAAGTTTTGCGACTGACGTCTGTAAGTTATCATTGAATTATATGTTTGTGGCTGTATAACTAACCAAACAAAAGTATCAGTTTGCTGAAAACGCACTAGTAAGAGGGGTTGTACTGTTATCGCATGCTGTTCTGACACGTGTCGTCGGAGTGTTTTTATTGTGTGTTTATTACTGCCCTACCACCTTCAAAGTGGCTTGATTGTATTGAATTAATTTTTGCTTCACGAGGATGAATGAGATCGTTCCCATTGTGTTTTTCTCGTGAGCAACCTAAATACGATTTTGGGGTCAGTATTACGATCTACTTCAATATTTATTTTTTATGAATTTCTAGTTATTGTTACTTAGTTACGGAATTTTTCGAAAAGAACTAAAAGTATAAGGAATTACAACTTAAATATTATTATTTAAATTAATTATAAACATAAAAATATGTTTAAACGCCAATATAAAACCTGAAATCACTTTCCGTTGCTCTTATATCAGATACAGATCAGTCAACTTTAATAAGATAGAATTAATGAATTAAAAGAGAAATATTCGAGATGTATACGTATTTATTACGAAATATCACGTAATAATTATTATGTATGTATATTCTATTAATTTACGGAGTGCTTTTCCCGTTCGCTGCAGCGCCATTTGGCTATTTCGATTTCCAGCTGTTTATTTATAACGATCGAGAAACACTTTTGTGCACTTTCTGAAAATCAAAAGTATAATTAGAAGTTGTTTTAAAAACTCCTAAAGACAAGCCCCAAGGTCAATCCAAAATAAATATTATTAATTTATTCTTAACTCGCTCAATATTAAGGTTGATAATTTCAGTTCGCAAAACTTTTCTTTGCCTTCCGCCCCAAAAAACTGTACTCCGCTCCAGGCAATTTATTTGTGATCAATTTTCTTGCAGATCGAAACACAAACTCGTAGAAATTGTTTCATCCTAGCCTAGATACTTCTAGTACCTACAAAAGTCTATAGTCAGAATATATAGAGCATTGCAAAACATATAATAACTTAAATTAAGCAATTTTTAATTAAAGTCAAATATATTTGAATACACCTGCACAAAACCTGAAAAGCTCATCCATAAGCGTAAATGTTTTTTTGAAATGTAAATACATACATACCTTAATTACGTACTATAAATAAAAGAATAGAATAAGAAATATTTTTTTTATTAACTCACACTCTCACTACAAATTGTTGTAAATAAGTGATTTACTTCAATTCAACTATGGTTTTATTTGAACATATTTGAACACTATTTTAACATAAATACATATATTCTGACATATTTTTATTTGGCATTTAATTTACTTATTATATTCAGGGTGGCGCACCACATTCCCGTCGGTTTGTATACGAGAAACGGTAAAGTATTTTAAAAATCTTTTTACTAAAGGTTGTGTAGGTTCATTAGGAGCACATTTTAAAATTATTTGGAAATATTCAGGGTGATGCAAAAAAAAGTTGCGTACCAAAGTTATGAAAATTTAAATGGAACACCCTGTATATTCGTGCATATTTTGATACTGTAGGGTAAATAAAGGCTACTTACTGTTATATTCCCTATACCTAACTCAACCGGCTTTCGAGATATTTTAATATTTTTGAAAATGTAGATAAAAATTTAAGAGGCATTTCTGATTTACATGATTGAGCTAAATATTTTAAATTGTGTTTATTGTTTATTCAAAGGATTAAACTTTATAACTAATTAAAGTTGATATCTAGAAATTATGTAGGGTGTTTAAAAACAAGATTTCTTTTTGGTAGGCAAGTAATTCTCTTATGTTAAATTGAACACCCTGTATTTATGACCACATTTAGATTCTAATTTCAATTGTCTTTAAAACTGTACTAGGGTTCCCTATACCCATCTCTTCTAGTTTTTTAGTAATTTATAGTTTTTGATTTGAACGTTAATTTCCTACCATTTAATTCTCAAAAGTAGGTTTTGATGGAAACAAATGGCTAAATACCTATTAAACTAATCGTTTGATTGGTTTAGTTTCACAATAATGAAAAAACCTCAACTAAGTAAATAAAACTTTATTAAACAAACTGGCTCTGACGTTGTTATCATTTCTTCAGGCAAATAAATTATTTGACAGTACATGTTGGTTAAACTATCATCGCTCTTCGACGAGGTTGAAATAATTTCAATAATTAAAATGAGAACGTACTCTTAAAACGAAAAAGTTGATACGATTGAGCGTGTGACGGAAATTGCTTGCTAGCATCAAGAGTTTATGCTCAAAAATATCTTAACAGGCGTCACCCTGGTTTCTTATAACTCACGCTTCCTGTTTTTCGGAGAACTTGCAATAAATTTTCTAATGACCGCCTGTCAGGATGACGCCTGTTAAGATATTTTTGAGCATAAACTCTTGATGCTAGCAAGCAATTTCCGTCACACGCTCAATCGTATCAACTTTTTCGTTTTAAGAGTACGTTCTCATTTTAATTATTGAAATTATTTCAACCTCGTCGAAGAGCTATGATAGTTTAACCAACATTTACTGTCAAATAATGTATTTGCCTGAAGAAATGATAACAACGTCAGAGCCTACTTTTTGTTCCTAGATTACTAAAAAACTAGAAGAGATGGGTATAGGAAACCCTAGTACAGTTTTAATGGTATTTGTTTAATAAAGTTTTATTTACTTAGTTAAGAGCCCTTTTCATTATTATGAAACAAAACCAATCAAACGATTAGTTTAATAGGTATTAGCCATTTGGAGTAATAATTCCATCAAAACCTATGTTTGAGAATTAAATGGTAGCAAATTAATGTTTAAAATAAAAACTATAAATTACTAAAAAACTAGAAGAGATGCATATAGGGAACCCTAGGACAGTTTTAAAAACAATTGAAATTGAATCTAAATGTGGTCATAAATACAGGGTGTTCAATTTAACATAAGAGAATTACTTGCCTATAACATTCAACAAAAAAGAAATCTTGTTTTTGAGCACCCTACATAATTTCTAGATATCAACTTTAATTAGTTATAAAGTTTAATCCTTTGAATAAACAATAAACACAGTTTAAAATATTTAGCTCAATCATGTAAAACAGAAATGCCTCGTAAATTTTTATCTACATTTTCAAAAATATTAAAATATCTCGAAAACCGGTTGAGTTAGGTATAGGGAATATAACAGTAAGTAGCCTTTATTTACCCTACAGTATCAAAATATGCACGAATATACAGGGTGTTCCATTTAAATTTTCATAACTTTGGTACGCAACTTTTTTTTGGATCACCCTGTATATTTCCAAATAATTTTAAAATGTGCTCCTAATGAACCTACACAATCCTTAGTAAAAATATTTTTAAAATACTTTACCGTTTCTCGTATATAAACCGACGGGAATGTGGTGCGCCACCCTGATATTTTGTTATGATGTAAGGAACCAGTAGAAACCTCGATTAGAAGTTGATACCATACTCGCCCTCACGAATATCACTTGTACATACAAATACAAATATCAACGATTAAATAATATTGATAAATAAATAATATACAGAGCGATTCATATATATTGGCCAAAAACAATCCATTCGGATTAGGGCCGCCTCAAGGAGACTTTTCAATTCATTATGTGCGGTGAATTACTCCGCTGAGTCCGCTGCTCCTCCTTTATTCTAGTGCCGTTCTTTTTGCATTTAGTATTCTATTACATTCCTTCTTGTTTTAATTATACTGGTAATGTGGTCTTCCCATCTTTATTTTGGTCTCACTTTGCTCCTATTTACCATTGGTCTCCAGTGTTTGGTTTTTTTACTGACATTTCTGTCGTTCAGTAGCTTTTGACATCTCGAGTATGTGCTATTACCTGTTCTTATCCTTTCTTTAATTTCCTCCGTTCTATTATTATTTGCATTTACCATTACTCCTAGATATTTGAAACTGTACACCTTTTTGAAAATATGTTCCCCTATCCTTATTTCCTGTGCACTGCTCCGTATTTTACTGCTTGTCATATATTTTGTTTTGTTGTTGTTTATTTCTAGTGCTCTAGTTGCTGCCTCTTTTGTAATGTTTTGTAATGCACTTCCCAAGCTCATGATATCCCTTGCTACCAATACAATATCATCCGCATACGCTATGATTTGTGCGCTGCTTTGTATAATGGTTTTGTTGATTTCTGTATTTCTAATTATTCGTTCCAGCGCTATATTAAGGAGAGGTATGGATAATGCATCTCCTTGTCTTACACTGATTTCTATTTTAATTTCATCTGTTGTTCCTTTACTTATTATTACTTTTGCTGTCGATTTGTCCATTATCATTGTCACTAACCTTATTAATGGTGCGTTTCATTTCTTTAGTTCTTTTAATAAGCTTTTTCAGTTACCGTATCGAATGCCTGCCTTAAAGTCAATGAACAGCATGTGTGTTTCTGTATATGTGTTCGTAGCACTTTTCAATAATCTGTGTCAGTACTACAACACAGTACTACTGTGTTGATACTCTCTGAGTTGTCCCTCCATGTATCTCCCTAGTGCATCTCTAATCATTGATATTAATATTTTGTATGTTGTATTTAGTAGCATAATTCCTCTGTACATAGTTCATGCATTGCGTTGGGGCTCCTTTTTTTAATATGGGAGCTAGTGGACTTGTTTTCCACTTCCATACCCCTGCTCTCTGTTAACTCTTCTTCTGTTTCTTCCACTATCTCTTTTCCTCCATAGAGTATCTTCAGTACATAATCTTTCTTTCCAATTCTTCCCGTGCCTTTTCATCTTACGTCTTGTAAACATTGTTCTAACATTCCAAGACGTTAGTATTACTAAGCTTTTTGATTTGACGATTTTCTTTCTCGTTCTTGTTAATACTGTCTTCCTTGCGATATTTGTATTGTGTGAGTTATTTTCCTGTCTGTTATTAATGGGCTTGCTTCCATTTTCACCGCAACTTTAACTTTTTTGTTTCTATTTTTTCTACTTTTCATTGTCTAGTCCGTTTTCATTGCTCAATCATATGCATGCTTTTCGTGTCCTGCCTGGCTTGTATTAGTTTTTTTGCATTGGTTTTTCCATTTTGCTTTTGCTTTGATTCCATCTCCATTCTTCCCCGTCTACATTATATCCAATCTTAACTATTTTCTCTTTACTTCCCTTTGCCTCTTCCATTTGTCTGATTATTCTTTGTTTTTCTTTCTCTTTCTTGGTAAGATTCGTTAATAAAAATTCCATCAGCTACATCTTTCAGCTTTGATTTATTCTCCATAATCTTTGCTTTTTCTTCTGGCGTGTTCAGTTGTACCATACATGTTCTTACCCCTAGTCTTGTTAATGTTTTGGTATTAACCTCTATCTGTAAATGTTTTTACGATTTCTTCGACCCTTTCCTTTAGTACCTCAGGTTTAGTGTTGTTCGTACATATACAACTAAATATTAGACAGTTCTTCTTCTTTTCCTTCTATATCCATTCTACAGTATTTCTTAGCACCCGCAATTCTTCTTTTATTTCTATATTTCCTTTCTTATTCCTTGATTGTCTTCCTTCAAATTATCATTTCTTATCTTGTTGTAGCCTTGCTATGTTTCTTTTAATTCTATCTGATCCTTTCTTAGTTGTCGTACTTCTTCTTTTGTCTCTCTCTGCTCCCTTGCACGTCCCTCTACCATATTTAATATCTGATCATTTTTTTCTTCTCCTTGATTGTCTGATAGGCGTTCTCGATGTTCGTTTGCTCCTCTCAAATATGATGTATTCCCCAATTGCTTTTCTTTTCTTCACATCATCGTTAGAGAGCTCAGCTGTCTATTTTGCACTTGTTTTACTAATATTCCGGCTGTATTACGGTCCTGTCCTTCTTTATGTATGGCGTACGGCAATACTCTTTAATGCACAGAAAAACTGGTGTTTTGTGTTTGCTATTTTGTTTATCACATGTGCCTCGGTTCCATCGACCCGTCGGAGACTCTTTATCGGTGTTTGTTATATTCATTTCTTATGGATTGGTTCTTTTCTTACCTTAAGTACGATTATCAGATTGAATATTCCTAACTCTTCCGCCTGCACTCACTTCTAATATTTTTTAAAGTTTTCACTATTCCTGTATTGTTTTAATTCAGCGGCCTCCACACACCTGCATACATGCATGCATCGAGGCCAGAGTCGGACTTCACGATTCACATACAACTCCTAAAAAACCACATACAATTTTCAAATACAAGCGAATCGCAATCATTCAAATGGTTGTATAGATGTAAAAAGAAATGTTATATTTGAAAATGTTACTATATTAATTATTAAAATTAGAGAGTAGCTGCAAATTATTTACGATTCTAACAATAGTGATAGTAGTAAAACAAGAAGAAAACTACTGTTATGACTGAAAAGAAATAACTTACTACAGATCGTCTCAACCTCCGTATGCAGTATGAGATGTAATAACAACTATGCCTCTCTTACTATCCTTAGTTACTTGTCATTAACGGTATCCTTCCTTCTGGTTATGTGGCAACGTACATATTATGTAGGTACTATTTACATATGCCGGCGTCGGCAACAGTATGCGTCTAAAGTTATGCTACATATTACGCGTGAATTGCTGTCAATTGTCAGTTTCACTATATTTTTAGTTAAATTTTTCGTTAATTTGTTAATTTTGTAGTATAAATCATTCTTTCACGAATGCTTCTCTCTATTTTGAACGTGCACAAGCTAAAATTATTTTTTTTTTATTATAATTGTGATAACCTATACATTTATTGACAGTTTTCACGGTATTTATTGTGCCTATACGGTGAAATCGATATAAGTTTAGACTTAAGAAAAAGTATATTATTGTAAATGTTCAATTATTTCAATAAATCTATTAATGTCGCTGCCATTCAAGAATCAAGTAAAGTTTTGGGCTGCTCAGAGCATGCATTATATAATACAAAACAGGAGCAACAAAACTGATTCATTATACCTACCAAGGAAAATTCTCAACACTGTCCCGCAGAGAGAAAAGAGAAGAGAAGATTCCCGTTTTAACTTGTGTGCAAACATCCACATAAAATCTTACCTTTATCATTTGGCTAATCTAAAATGAAAGTGGAAAAAAAATGAGTCACTTCCACTATTAGACGTACTAGTATTTTGTTAACTTAGTGGTCGATTCACTCAGTTCATCGGGAACCAATGTACACAAAATTCTTTGTTTTATGGCGTAAAGCCTTCCGAAAGTGATCAAAAATGTAGTAGTACTGACATATAGAAATTCATAGGGGCCTATTTTTTGTGTTGAGGTGGCATATCCAGTCACGATTTGTACACTATTTACAAAATTACTTACATATTTCACTTTTAAACAGTTGTACAAAAATATTAACCAGAAGACATTGATTTAGATTAGGTAATCTGACAACGATTTTCGATAATCTGTAAATTCAATCCTCTCCAATCTTCAACTCAACTAAATTGGAAAGCTATTATGTTATTAGATATAGCATGAAGTGCAACAGTAATATACCATTTACAATAAATTATTGAGACGCAAATTATTTCTATCGGCTTATGTCAATAAAACGGTTTTAAAACAAGTATAATTTTAAAATACTGTATGTTATTCACATCGACAATGTAAATTTTTAATTAACGCGAGCTTTAAAAGTAACATCGAAGTTGACGGTGATCACGATGAAATTATTTTTCCAGCGAGCATCTGTGCGTCCATAAACGTCAGGAAATATAAGTGAGTCGACAAATAAGAGACGGGTTTTGATAGCCGGGAGCCGGATTGCGTTGTAATCCATGTAATCTCCTGAATTCCACAGCAACCCCTGCGTTCACTCGCACAAACACATACGAGTGTATACACTTTCCAACGCGCGCCCTAGCATTACTGACGCTACTCCAGACGTTACACGACTATCCCATCTCACCCTCGACGGCTTGAACACTTCGTACCCACGTAATGTTCTCTATCAGAAATGTATGGAACAGATGTTACTGACGGCATTTGTCTGCTTTCTAGAGATTTACTTGAAAAGAACAAAAGTGAAAGGAGACGTTAATAAAGCGAATTACGAAAGAAATTTCTACACTAATTAGAGGAGACTTATTTGGATCATAATGTTTATTACAAATATTAAAACAATGTCTTTTCAACGTTTCTAGAGTCATCTCTGTTTTGCATCTATCTCTGTTTTTCTCAATTTAAAGTAACCAAGATTAAATTAATCAACCCAGATTAATTTCAAATGGGAAACATACCTACATATACATATAGTTGATAAAAGCAGGTTCGCTAAATTACACAAAACATAGCTTGAAGTTGTTGGCCTAATTTAGACGTTTACACTATTATGTTCGTTCTTTTAATCAATTAGTTATTTATTCCAGTTATTTTGTTTTTTAGAAAAAAAATATCTTAGAAACCTTGCAATCATTTAAATTGTCCAGAAAATAATTGAATAGCGTTTGCAAATTGTTTTTTCTCCCTTTTTAACTTTTCTACAATTACACGTAACACTAAGCTACAGGATACTTACGGAGCATTAATAAAGTATAAAAGAATTGATTTGAGGAAGCTTTTGGAAGGACGTGGCTAAATTGCCTAGAACTGAACGGCTTCATAAAATCCTATGAAAATCCCAGCTCAACGACTTATGCTTTCTGCAGAAGGCAGACGGCACTTACACCGAGCATGAGGAGAAAAGGCTACAATTAATCTTACAGACAGGCGGACCAGACTAAGTAGGTATACCATTCCAAATCACAAAAGCTTCCACAATATAAGAACAAAATATAAAAAGAATATTTACTCCTAATAAGATATTTACTCCTAATAAGATCAAATGCCCTACTACCAAAGGGCCCGAGAGAAATTCTGCCAGTACTCAAAAAGCCTTTAAAGCTAGCTTATACCTAAGTTACATTTCCTAACTCCTGGAAGAATGTTAGATGGGGATTCATATTAAAAACACTCAAACAAGCTGCCACAGAACCTAAATTCTTTTACTCCATTAGCTTGAGTTCGTTTATTTCAAATCGATGGAACAAGTAATCAACCTATTCATCAGAAGCTCTTGTAGAAAAACTACGTCACTGCAAACAGTACTTGCCAAACAAGATCCGCAGAATCTGCTTTACTCAATCTGATTAATAACTTTTAATTAAACTTTTGTGGATAAGAATATTACTCTGATTCATTGAGACAAAAAGTGCTTTTGGCAACATTTTATTGACGATTATCAAAAATGCAGCAGAAAACAAAATATTAAACGTGCAATCGATGGGTAGAGATAATACTCAAAAGCAGAATTATACCTCTAAATATAGCGAACTATGGCGCCCCAAGAAACTGGCACATTTAGTGTGGCCACGCGTCCTAGACAACATTTTCAATAGGCTATCAAGTTTTAGTTTTGAGGTACAAGGCCATACCGATGACTTAGTATTTATTGTAAAAGGCAATCGTGCTGGTATATCAACCGGCATTGAGTATGCCATAAACATAACTTAACAATGGTGCTTGCAAGAGCACCTAAATATTAATCCATTCAGCATAGTTCTATCCATCCAAACGTAGCTTGAATTTCCTAGTGAAGTAAATCCGGATATTTCCGGAGATCAGAAGATTGCCTAGAATACTCATTAGTCGAAGATAACCTACGTTTCTATACTCCCTTTTAAAGATCTGGCGTAGTCGTAGTATGTAAAGACAATGAGATTGCCGACGATCTCGAAAAACATATGCACAATCCCATTTCATTGGGTCACAGCCATTCTGTGGTTTTGTCAAAAGTCACACATTCGCTTATATTTATCAGTGAGGGATCAAGAACTGACGCACTGAAATAACATTCCAAAGCTAATATATTCAAGAAGTTCGTCACTGTTTGAGGCACCACGGCGACATTCTTTTAATTTGCACAATATATTAAAGGCTTTCTTGAAAACTCTCACGACAAACTCTCATGAAGGACTTCATAGACGACGAGCATTGAATTTCTCCAATAAAGAAACGGTTTTTTTCTATTTTAAAAGGACGTTATACTCTAAATTATAAATCGTCTCAACCTCTGTACGCAGTATACATCGTATGGGAATTCGATACACGGTTGCCAAATCGTCCAATCAGCTGTAATTTATTTCCGGTTAATTATTTGACATTTCAGACAATGAAATCATAACCTTTATTTACATTTCATGACTACTAAAACCTACTAAACCGTCAATAATAATAATCGTTTTCGAGTATACATTGGTTTAAATCAATTAACTTCTTCTTGTGTTCGATCTGATGTGATTTTTCCAACATGGTTAAATAGAATTTAACCGGAGTTGGGACATGAGTATTAAACGTTTTCAATGGTATATACATATAACTGTTAATTTCGATGATTTGGTGTAGTCGTCGAGTAAAAGCGGAGTTATATTAGTAAAAAGTTGACTCACATTCTAAAATACATTATAGAAATCACACACCGCCACACACCATTTATCAACGCATGTTTGCAATCGAAAACATTTGGCACCGTACATATAGTTATTTATTTAAGAATCAGTGAAAAACGCATAATTTTATTAATTTTGACTCATTATTAATGTTATTTATATTTTGGAACGTTTATTTATGGGGCTATAATACAATTTATTAAATTAAAAACCGATATTATCCTTAACCAATAACAGTTGCAAAAATGGCTGATATTATACAAATAGGTAGGTACTTATATAATACAATAATATTTAGGAAAATAATATCAATTACACACACAGATATTCTGTCCAATTATCAATCAGCCGAGAAATCGGTTTGATCTTTCGAATATGAATTAGTTGCACGAATAATAAATTTTCAATGTTATTATGCAAATTATCTTCTATCAACATTTCCTTTTCAATATTTTTTACATGTCAATAGTCAGAAGTAAATTATACCTTCTTTTCTAAATTTCTTAGCTTCTCGTAAGTATTTATGCCTCCACCGAATGATGTCATCTCGTTCAATGAGTATGCTTTTCCATCTTACTTTTTTAACCGTTTCATGCATAATGTCCACTATAGTAGACATATTTCTATTGATTTTTGACTCATGTATGAAAGGGTTAAATTCGAAACCTATATCGTGTAACACTCTATGTAAAGTTGCCCGAGTAAAATCAGGCAGACTATCATCAGCATAGACAACAACAAGAATAGCATTTAATATAGGAGCCATATTTTGTATAAAAGAACTATGCGACTATGACTTATGTCAAATATGTGCTTACGTGGTCTGATAAAGTGTATATCGTCGGTCATTTACTTTCAGTAGATGAAAGGCGGTTTTCTGCCAAATGACTAATTTGCTTATTAGTGTATGTAGTATGTTTGGCATCTTTTCCAAACTTGATATTTTCAAATGTATTACATTTTTACCAATCTCTGCTTACTTAATTGCTGAAAAAGAGCTAATAATTGACTCTACAGCCATGCTACAGCAGTGGAGCCACCTGAAATAAAACTAAAAATAAAGCGACATATAATAGGTCACAGTCTCACCAATAGGTGTAGGTAAAATGAAGATAAAACAGCTGTTAGTTTCTACGTAGGACACTAGTGCGCACAACAGCGCACAACGTGTTACTGTCAGTCGTAATGGAGCAACGAGTAAATTGTGCTGTAAATTAGGTACAACTGCAACACAAACTAACGAGATGTTGAAAACTGTATACGGTGACAACACGTTAAGCATCCACTGCATGCTTTAGCGTTGCTGGAAAACATCTTCAAGACCCAAAAAGTTTCGGTTGCAAAAATCCAGAATCAAAACCATGCTGATAGCGTGTTTTGATACGCAGGCTATAATCCATAAAGAATGTGTACTGGAAGGACAACCAGTTTAATGGTGCATATTACCTTGAAATGATGAAGAGATTACTGAAACGCATGTCTCGAGTGCCACTGCAAATTCGAGAACAGGGTAGTTAGTTCTAGTTACATAACAATGCACCTGCACATTCTTCACTAATTGTGAGATCATTTCTCATGAAACACGTAGGTGCTGGGATTAATCACCCACTCTATTCACGAGACTTGGCACCAGCGAATATTTTCTTTTTTTCTAAAGTAAAAACTGTGCTTAAAGGGAAACGATTTGCCGACGTAGACGACATTCAGAAAAATGTAACCGCCGAATTGAACACTGTTTGTCCAGATGAATTTGTTGACTTGTATGTAGAACGTCACTATAAGTGTATTAATCCCAATGGATATTACTTTGAATAAATATCAAACAGTTTTTGTATTACTTCAATAGTTGCTGTTTTGTACCAATCCGCGAATTAAATTTCCAAACCTCGTATCTTTGACTTTTATGAAAGAACACTTCTTAGGAAAGCTCTTTAAGGAACAATCTAAGCACATAGATAACTAGTAAACCATACGGTAGTTTATCACGTTCAAAATGAACTTGGACCGTATATGTTAAATAATAAACACTGATATTTTGTCTTAATAATAATAATAGAAAGAGAAATTACACTTATACGCAACTTATTTCTTTATTATTACTGGTATCGAAAAATTGTAAAATTAACTCAAACTCTAAGTAGCATGAATAGATAATTAAAGGCGTTAGCAGTACGAGATATAAAAATGTTATGCAGTTACGTCATATGATAATTTGCAAAAATTGTGATTTTCTTTCATAGTTTCTAGTTAAGTTTGTATTACTATATTATGGAATCAGAAAACCTTCTATTTTCCTTCTATGTATATGTACATATGTAGGTACTTGTGTGTGTTTCAGAGGTCAATCAATTTGTGGTATAGGAAAATAAAGTTAAATACTTAGTAAACGAGGAAGTCATATTTTTTTGTACTCTATCTCGTATATATTCATTTATTCTCCTTATCAACATAATACCATATATTTTCGAAAATAACTTGCTGGCTTTTAAATTATTTCACTGCGTATATATACAAAAATTACCTTTTTGTTTCCGTCGTTAAAATAATTCTAAGCTGTGTATATAAAAAATCATTGTAATGCCAAGAGAATAAATATATTTAGAAATACACTGTCTTTGCTGACCGTTGGAGCAAAAACGTAATAACATATTGATCCAAAGTTTTCTGTAAACGTCGCGTAGTATATCTGGTCCATCAATCCGACATTATGCCGCGCTGTTGCTCAAAATAATTGAATGTCAGTGAACTTGAAACAAAGACATTACTTGCGGATTTTGAGCACCCTTCTCACTGTTCTATAGCACGTGACCCGTTGGATTGTGGCCGATCGAATCAAGGATAATTTGTCAAAGACGTATTCAGATATATCCGGTTTGATTTATGATTTCGACCGAAAAAGAGGAAATGGTATCTGTTGTATTGTAGGGGAAAATTGTGGAAAAACCAATGCACTATAACTTTTATTTATTTTATTTTAACTAGATACACATAGTAACGGTTACACTTTTTCTTCGTCGTCGACTTCCTGCCTATTACCCCCAATCATATATGTATTCAAAGGCGGGTAATTTAAACTTAAACATAACAGTATCGTTGCTTGGTTTCTTTTTGCGATCTAATATTAAGCCTTTAGTAATCTGAACATAAAGGAAAAACGATAATAGTTAAAATTTTCACATTTTGTAAAGAAAATATTAAAAGTTGGGCTATTATTGCTATAATAGTTCAGTTCAGATCGAGCTACATACAACCAAATTCCATACGGATATTGTAGTAATAAATAGAGCTGAGGGATTGCTGCGGTATGCCAGGATAGTATTCATGTAAACGCACGAATATTATGACCTTGTTTCGATCGGAGATGCATGCCTGATTTTATTGCTTTACATGCATTCGCTATTTATATCACTTAGGTATGTCAGTTATGTGTACTGTATATAAATAACACACTTACCTTATTTACGATTATTATTGCATAGCGCCAAGTGGATAAGACTGGTAGTAAGTTTGTAGCATTAGATACGTTTCCATATTTATAGCGCTGAGCAATGTACGCCGTGATGAATAAATGTTTTTATATTTTGAGAAAGACTTACCGCTCGACATCTACGGATGTAACACACGCACAATTAAAATAATCTTTATAGATAGAAACTGAATCTACACTTGCACCATTACTAATTTGTTTTAATCTGGTAAAATCAAAATCATTGTTTAACACACTCTCAAACTTTTCTATTACATTCACATTTTTGTTGTCATTTACTGCGCACAGCTGTGCGTGTACATCGTCCAGTATTTGCAGTGACTCCGCTAAATAATGCAGTATTGCGTGCTTGGCCACGTCCGTCATACTTATTAAATAGAGCTCAACGCAACACACGATCACATTGCCGGTTCACGACTAACTAAAGTATTTCGCTGCATCGTGTTTATACGCAGGTGCATATGCACTACATACGGTCCTGTCTTACCGCAAACTTCCTCAGCTCTAGTAATAAATATGCAAGAGCTATTTGTTGCAATGTGCACAGTCAAGGTTGAATCATTTAGGTTTCATC
This sequence comes from Popillia japonica, assembly GCA_004785975.1. NCBI lineage: Eukaryota > Metazoa > Arthropoda > Insecta > Coleoptera > Scarabaeidae > Popillia > Popillia japonica. The sequence goes on along the minus strand of ML219336.1, from coordinate 30,682 downwards.
AGCAATGTGGTTTTTATCTATTCAAAAGTAGGTGATAAGCAGTTGAAGATGTAGAATGATATTAAAAAAGTAAGCGAACATTTCAAAGAGAAGTTAAAAGACCGACACTTCTGAAGGCAACTCGCTATGAACAATGTAGAGATGCAATTAAGAAACAAGAAATGTATTTAACAGACGAATGCTTTGCGTCTGCCGACAACGTGGACTAATAGCAAGAAATAGAAAAAACTGAAAACGATCACAAAATAGTTAATAAGAACAATATTACTGAGACTTTTTTACTAAGAAAATTACAGTAACGACAGCATCTTGCAATTCACCGTGAAATTAAGGCATACCTGGGCATTAGTTCCACTCGCATACATACAAACAAATCTCGAAAAAATCCAATCGCTGTACTTCAAAAACTGTCTGCAAGATCGTGGTAGGCGATACAGAATCTTTCAAGACGAGCCAAATCCAACAAAAGTTGTTCGCGCACGAAGTATTTCAAAGCAAATAGTCGCCTGCTTTTACAAAATAACTAAATATATTGCCACCGTGGGGCATTGTAGAATACTACGCCAGCATTTGTCAAAATTGTTAGAGCTTGACAAAAAAGACATTAATCATTATTCTTTTGACTATAAATTTACAATTCACAAATGTTTTAATTTGTTTGTAACGAAAATGTAATAATTTGCATATAGGATCTGGAATAAATAGATTTTTAATCGAATAGTGTTAGAATTGACCTAAAAAGTGGAAAGAATATCTGGAAAATAGATAAATAACTAATATATCAATATTTTAATCATTAAACCGCCATCCTATATGCACGTGTATATGTACCATCACTTTTTAGAAAATGATCGCTATTTAGGCCACTTTTGTTGGAGTGGATACTTTTTGATTATTTCAATGTTCTATATGTTTTACATACAGTTTTTACATTCTTTTTAGCACAACATAGTATGGTAAAATAAAAGCGTTATACAAAAAAGTTCATGTATACATAGTGTATTAACCGAGATATACACATGTACCCACCTATTGAGAAACAGTATTTTTACCTACCTCATAACAGCTGTTCGAAGTTTTGACCGCCCGAATACTACGTATCTATTCTCGACAAGTGTTTTTACGTGTCAATCACCTATCCAATAGTAAACAATACTAAGGCAGTCGTTCCAATATTCCTCTGTTTACATATTTATCAATAGCGCCTCTCAATAACATTAAACATTAAACTTGCATAGCGAATGACCTTACAGCGTTAGTCATCACAAACAGCATGAACATACTTTTGCTGATATTGCACTATAACATATTCAATGACGATAAAACGTACCGCAAGTTCTCAAACAAGCTGGTCCTACGTTTAATCCTCATTTAAAGTTTGCTATTTTGAATTTTGACATCTCGGCTATTACAAGATGTAAAAATGCCATTTTTGGTATATCGCCCTTATCTGCGGAATACTATCGTAAAAAAAATGTAAAAACTGAACAAACATCCTGTATATTATTAAGCTTCTTGGAACTTTTCCAATTCTCATTTCATCTTGCCAAACAGGATTTCAATAATTCTCATCTAACATTCCGTCCCATTATATCTCCTTATTTCTCGCTCTACGCTTAATACACAACAGACACATGTAGGCTATCTACGGTTTTAATATCCACTACAATACGTTTACTTTAACTGAAAAATATACCTAAGATTTTCGGTTTGCTAACTTACATTCAACAAATTATTACATATTATGCATTTAATCACATGATATAATTAAACTGATATACAAACGCAAATAAAGTTAACTTACTTACTAATACTATTGTTGTTATTGCAATAATTATTTATAGTCCGCAAACCAGTCAAAGAAAACGTTTGAAGTCGATAGGCACATAAATTATGCAATAGTTCAGCTTGAATCATCAATGTTAAATTATATTCTGCTGTGAGAGTTCTACGACAGGTTAAAAACTAGTTGGATCTGAAAACACACTACTGACGATGAGATGCCGTTAATCATCGTTGAGTATGTGTAGTACCTACATCACTTGTTGTATAAAAAATTGTTCTATAAAATACTGATGGCTATAATGTCGACTACTTATTAGTAGAAAGTATCGTAAGTTAACGTAAGTTAACTTTATTGAGGCTGTGTAGCGCAGTGGCTAGCGCGCTCGCTTCACAGTCTCGGGGTACCGGGATCGAATCCGGTGCGATCTTTCTGATGTCCAAATTCCACGGCAAATGCGGAAAGATAACATCTTAAGTCGGTCTACAGCCGCAGGCGTAATAATAACTCATGGCCAGCCGATGCCCCCTGTATTTGGCGCAAGCTGTTGGGGGATGCTAAGGCATGAATTATTATTATTATTATCTATTATGTGTGTCAACAAGCAAATTCATAATTATATTGTTAGTTATCTTAAAAGCGCATATGACGCATCTACTATACCGGTTCCGGCAGGCTTCTATGGTCACCCGATTTCCGACATTGCACGAGCTCGTGAAGTTACTGGGTGACTGTCGCGATATACTGTGAGCACTCTGCAGTATCTATTCACTATAACTAACTGTAACTAACTATAACACATCATTTATCGTACTTGCAAACGTTAAATATCCGTCCAAGATGCATATGATGATGAAGTGGCTGATAAAGGAAAAAACGCACATCGTACGCGCCTATCTCCCTATTACTTGGCGCGCTTGTTCGTGCAATGTCGGGTGACAATAGGAGCGCGCCGGTACCTGTATAACGTTAACGGGTGAACATGTATTTGTAACTATATTGTATATGTATATGATTGCTTCCAACATTTTAACAAAAATTATCTGTTTATCTAAATCAAAAGCGGGTGCAACAGCATTTCAGCGTAGTAAACAAGTTATTCAGACAAATATTAAGAGCAAATTGTGTTCTGCGCGGTACTGGTTCATAGCGATTTGACAATTTTTTGGGTTCATATACAATGTTTTACTCAAAACCTGATATAACGAAGTCCACCGAAAGATATTTCCGATACTACCATTGATAACTGACTAGATTTAGAGATAATTACTTTTCTTTTATGACTACGTTGTTGTGGAAGCTTGATTCAATGGTAAATGTACTGCCATAAAGACCAAAGGAGAAAGTTCCAACTTTCCATTTGAATCTATTGTTAGCGGAGAAAAGATGTACGACACGAAAACGATGATTAAAGCTGGATAGGATGTAATGTTTCTGGAGAAACAAATACCTAATAGTTTTGACTTCATTCGAGCTGATTTGTTAATTATATCTTCAATTGTTATAAGGAGATATAACAACACAACATTAACATTCCCATGAAGCTTTAACGACTTCCGGTAACACAGACGTGAAATGTTGGAAATATGACGATTTTTCTAAATGTCGTAACGTAGGTACTAAAGTTGCTTTTTTTTTATTATTTCGTGAATTATAAATGAAAGAAAGCTAAAATGTTACAACAAAAACTTAACCAACTACAACCTGGACTAGTTGTCAGATTCCTTTTTCCAAAGAACAGTAGCGGCTTGGATGTTGAAAGAGGGGGTGTTTTTCTCAATTATTTCACGAAGTATACCTGTTAGAAAGTATTAACTTGGGAACAATATAGAACAAATCTACAACAATCTGAAATAGCTCCCAAAATTTCAAATTTCCAAAAAGGGAGGTGGGTTAAGTTCATGTAGGTGATTAATGTGAAAATATACCTCATATAAAGCTGAAACTTTAAAACAATCCACGACAAACTTTTTCTATTGCGCAATATAGTATAAAGTAGTAACAATATACATACAAAGAATTTCGAATTTCGCTAAAATGGGGAAGAGACACGTCATAGTTAAGTTTTCTTAATTTTTTCACGCAGTGTATACAGGCTGATTCAACTTAAGTGCGCACCATTGCTATATCTATTATTATTGACTCTTATCTTATTATACAGATAGGTTTTCCACTTTTTAGGTCAATGATAATACTGCAATTCGAACAAAAGTCAAATTTCAAAACCTTTACAATATATATAATCTGGTTTTCGTGTCAAATCATTTGATACGAAATAAATGTCAATTTTATTCCACTGACAAAGTTGTTACGAAAACCAGATTACTTATATATATTGTAAAGGTTTTGGAATAAATTTGACTTTTGTTCGAATTGCAGTGTTATCATTGACCTAAAAAGTGGAAAAACTATCTGGATAATAAGAGTTAGTTAATGATTAACATGCAGTTTATGAAAACAAAAAATGAATAACGCATTTTCGGGAAATTTCGAAATTTATCATTTTTTAAATGGAGCACCTTGTGTATTTAAAAAAAATCTGAATGCCAATTTTCTGTATAATATAATAGTTTAATTTGGTTTTCTGTAGTTTCCCAAATTCCACGGCAATTGCGGAAAGATAACATCTTAAGTCGGTCTACAGCCGCAGGCGTAATAATAACTCATGGCCAGCCGATGCCCCCTGTAATTGGCTGTTGGGGGATGCTAAGGCATGGATTATATTATATTAGAACTTAAAATTAGATATTACAAAATTAAATTAAAAAAAAGTACCTACATGTATAATTTATAATAATGCTTAAAAGTGTCACCTTCGTGCTCAGTACATTGTCGTGCCTGCTTCAGTACACTCTGAGTGGCTCTTAAGATTGTCCTTCTATCCAATTGCCAAATAACTTCTCTAACCTTGTCTTGCAATTCGCGCGCGTTGTCGTATTGCGTCTTCTACACCTCTTTTTTTAAACGTCCCCAAAGAAAAAAGTCTGAGAGTTAAGTGTAGGAGCACTATCCTGCTGAAAGTATAAATTTTGGCGCATCAGATAACCGGCGATATCAAGGAAATTCTCTAGAACGTCACTAATGAATTCCAAATATTTGTTTCCTGTCAACGTACCGTTGTAAAACACTGGACCAACGATTACCAATTAACCCGATCCGGCTGCTGTCAAACTTTTACGACATACAATATATGCTTCCAACATATCGCATCTCTCCAAATGACGAAATATCATAGAAAAATATTGTCAAACACTAGGCACCGAAAGTAAACCCAAACTGTTCAGAAAAATACATAAATAAATAGAAAACTAACGAACAACACAAAACCAAAAACAACTGTTTTTAATAACTAAAGGTGGTAAGGTAAAGATTTATACTCGTACATACGTACGTTATTGACAATTACAAAGGGCACACTATTTTGCTCTGTTTCAATTCATATTCCATTTAAAAAATTATAAATTTTTTTCGTTTGAAAATGGACGGATGGTTTGAAACGACTTCAGAACTGAACACATAACGATAACCAAGATTCACGAGAAGCTACAACGTAATGAATACCATAAGTAATATTGTAGACTAATGCCGACTTAAATAACGTATTTCAATACTTGTCACCTAGGTGCTATTTGCATAATTCAGTTACACAATTGAGGATATGTATATTTTACTTACAGAAATATTTATTACTGTATTTTGTCCCCATGTCAAGGGCATCATTTATCAATGCCTTCTTATTTATATACCTACATGAATCTACCAGACAATGGTATTAACTAATAACATTCTTTGAATACATATGCTATATACTACTAAATGTACTACATTAAATGATAGCTTTTAATCGATAATCTATGGTAAAATTCTGTATTTGCTATACTTTGTTGCAGGTCACCCACGTTTCTTCAATCAACTTTCCTGCGGTTTAGATATAGTATCTATGGTTGGAGAATGGCTAACAGCTACTGCAAATACAAATATGTTTACATACGAAATAGCACCCGTCTTTATTTTAATGGAAAATGTAGTAATGACACATATGAGAGAAATTATTGGAAGTAATTGGATAAATGGTGATTCTATTCTTGCACCAGGTAAACTTATTTACGTAATCGACCTTAATATCATTCGATTCCACAATCTATATTTGAACTTATCATTAGACTGTGACGTAAAGGCATTTCTTTGTTATATTTACAGGTGGTTCAATATCAAATTTGTACGCTTTCCTAGCTGCGAGGCATAAAATGTTTCCTAACTACAAAGAAAAAGGAATTGCAACTATTCAAGGTCAACTTGTAATGTTTACTTCAGACCAGGTAATACCTGAAAGCTGACGTATACCAGATGTATAACGTCATCCATATTGGTTTTAATATCTTCTTATAGTCATATCTGACTGAAATATATGGCAAACAGGTTATGTTGACGTAATGCGCGACGTTATGCACGAGCTAATACAAGTAATTTCCAATCCAACAATAATGGTTTTCAATATTCCACTCATAGCAATGTGTGTTGTTTATCGAGCATTAATTTACTCTTGATAAGAATTACGGTAGGGTGTCAGCTATAAACTGAGAATGATAGAAAGGAAATAAATCTGATTTATTGCTCTTACAATTGGCAAGAGCATTTATTACAATGTAAAAAATAAGTATTTATGTAGTTTTCAAATTATTGAGACTACAGTACAATAGAATGTCATGTCTGTAGTGCTTTTCTGATATATCTAGGTACATTTTTACTTCTTGCGTAGTCGATATTACCGGAACAGCATAACGCTAGCAATGGAAGCTGGTATTAGTATGACAAGAGAAGACATTACTTTGAAAGCCGATTAGATTACACAATTTTCATGTATTACTTATATATCGAACGTCTATTATTTTATAGAGCCATTACTCCGTCAAATCGTGCGCATCTGTATGCGGTTTAGGGACAGACAACTGCTTGATGGTACCTTCGGACCTGCAGGGCCGTATGATTCCTGCCGAACTAGAGCGTCTAATCCTTGATAGAAAAGCAAAGGGTCATATCCCCTTTTTCGTTTGTTGCACTTCAGGAACTACGGTCCTTGGCTCCTTTGATCCTATAAACGAAATAGCAGATATCTGCCAAAAATACGGCTTGTGGTTACATGTCGATGTAAGTAGACGTTATTATCCTTCTATCTTTATTATTGTATTATTGGTAAACCGAAAGAACTAGTACATAACTATGTATACATATTTGTAGAAACACTACGCTATTGTGTGCAGTTATGTGTTGTTTATTTTACCAAATTTAAAACAAACAATAACCAATTATCAACATCAAAAATTATTGAGAAAGTATGCTATTTTTTTAGTTAAAATATAAAAACTTGTAGAAACCAGTCATAATTACAATTTGAAGCTAGTGATACAACTACTATGATTTTTTTTACTATGACATAATTGTTTCTAAGGCTAGGATAAATTATATATAACAGAATGGAGTACACAATGTCTAACTCCATTGAGTGTTCTAAATAATTTCGGCCAATAAATTATTTAGCGTTTAGTAGCACCCATTGTAGATTATCTATCTATACATACATACATACATCAATCTATTCACCATTGTTAATTTTACGTATTTTTTCGTATGACCGCGTAAGTTTTCTATACTCTTCGATCTCATGCACAGATTCCCTCCCCAGGTTTACTATTGTTTTATATATTTTTTCAGTTAGGGTTAATATTACTTTATTTTCGGTTAGAACGGCAAATTAAAGAAGGAAGGAACAGCATTTGACATCATGCAAAGAATGTTGTGTTTATAATGTCCTTCAGTTGTACACATTATACGGAAACAGCAGCATAGCGTTTTGGTTTAAAGATCTGAAAAAATATTACGAAATATACAGCGGCTGAGGGATTATTTATAAAAATGGTTAAACATTAAGTTGAGTACCACGTATATTTGTGCATATTTTTATAAAGGAGACTAAATGAAGGCAAGTTTTTGATATTTTCAAAGCAATCTTAAGATAGCTACCAATATTAAGTATTATTTCCTTTATGGACGTCTAAAGCAAATTTACAAAAAAATAGATCGTTGGATGTTAGTTTTCTAGCACGAGACTGTTAAAGTCGATATTTTTAAAGCGGAGTTTCATAGAAAGTATAACGAGAAATTTAATGGAAATATGTAGTAGAAGATGATCCGGTTATGCATGCGCTCTTTCTAGAGTGGTTGGTGCCTCCAAAACCACCGTTCATAAAATCTGGAAGGAAGATCTTCTTCTATAAAGTAGGAGTTCGGCATTTATTGGGAAAGATTGTTATTCTGCAACTGGTTATTAGAACTACACGCGACCTTCACAAAAAATGGCATCGTCAACTCTTACAACCAACATATTTGGGCACATGAAAATTCTCATGCTTTGCACCACAATTATCAAGCTCGGTTTTTAGTGAATGTTCAGGGATGGTAGATAATATACTCCTTGGTCCTAAGGTACCTAACGTACTACCTAATCGATTTAATGCCGAGAAGTAGTTGAAGTAAATAATGACCTGCCGCCTTTATTAGATGTTTCTTTGCTAGTACGTCGGGATATGTGGTTGCAACAAGATGGGGCTCCAAGTCATCAATGAAGATTATCCAAAAAAACGGAGAGGTCGCGGAAGTAGCGTAACGTGACCTCCACGAAGCCCCGACTTAATGCCGCTCGATTTTGTTGTGGGGTTATTTCAAAAACACCGTGTAATTACGCCTGTTGAAAATGTAGAAGATTTAATACAGCGTATAAGTAAGGCGGTGGCAACGATAAACGGAGACATGTTGATACATGTTCAATCAGCAATTATTTTAAGCGTAATGAAATGCCTCGAAGTTGGTGGCGAAAGTTTGAACACTTGTTGTACATTTATAAAATAAAATAGGGCTCTACTGTCATTCAGTTCACGAATTACTTGGTTGAGAATATTACTTGAGCAACATTAAGAAAACGTATTTTTGGGTATTCTGTTACAAGTATGTCGGCTTACCCGTTAATTTTGTATAAATGAAAAGACATCACAAATGTTGCCAAGTATAACATTCTTTAACTCTTACAGAAGAGTGTTAAGTGAAGCTTTATATGCATTTAAGGGGCACCCTGTACATCAAAATTCAGACAATTCAAGACACATACATATGTACCTACGTGTTTCACCCTTTTAAACATAATATTTTAAGCTATATTGTTTTTTCCAGCCAAAACCATGGTAATTAATGTTAAATATTACGAATGACGTTTTCCAAAAATATAGAGCAAGTCACACTTTTAGTTCTAACTATCCTTAAAACTAAATAACTATGCTATCTTATACAGAATAAGCTATGTTTAACAACGTATTCATATACCTTATATCTTTTTAGTTTTTCTGTCATTTAGTAAGTATTTATAGTTAAAAAAATATTTCTTTTGAATTCAAAAAAGGCATCATTCTTTATAAATACATGTATATAGCGATAATTTCTGATGTACTAATGGTCGTTCAAGTAGATTTTGGACTTCTGATATTTCAAATTCTAATGGTCAATTAGAAAAAAAAATGAATATTGTTTTTAGGAAATTCAATTTCAAACAACGACATCTTCTTAAATTTTTAATTTTGCTTAGCATTTTTGAGTTAGCAAGCAAAGTCTTTTTTTTTAATGGAAACCATAAGTAGTTGAACATTACATATTCTAATATGTAGTGTATTTTTTTCTGCTTGCAATTATGCAGACAACTTCGTCGTAGCACTTATTTTCATAAATAACAGCACTATACGCTATTATTATGTTTAACAAAAATCATGTCTTGCCATGGAGAACGGGATATTAACAATTGAAGCATTATGTTTACTTCATCATTGACAGTTCGTTTACTAGGGTGACTATAGTTAGTTTTGTCAATGATATGGTCGAATGTTACATTATTTTTAACAAAAATAGTAAACAAACCGCCGATCCCTATTTTTTATTGTATTTTGATCGCCCTCGACCATCGTTAGACACCTTCAAGAACTTATACACTAATTTAAAAGAGTTTGAAAGTTTTGTTAAACCCAGAAATAAGGGTAATATAGATCAAAACACACGGATAAATGTTTTAGCTGCTTTTAACCAGAATCCATCAACATCAACGCGGCAAATTGCACAAGACGCTGCTACTTCACAAAACACAGTAGTGAGAATTTTATCAAAACATAAGTACCATCCTTATAAAAAATTAGTTGGTCAAACTATACACCCTGGAGACGATGAAAGACGATTAAATTTTTGTGCTTGATTCGTAAATATGTGCCATGAAAATAGCAATTTTCCGATGCAAATTTTATGGACCGACGAAACACGTTTTACATACAAACTGCGGCATGTTCAATCGCCATAATGAACACCTGTGGGCGCAAACAAATCCTCACCGTTTAGAAGATAGGCGGCCCCAGATTAAGTTTGGCTTCCATTTATGGTGTGGTGTTATTGGTTCGCAAGTTGTTGGGCCATTTATTTTTAATGAAACCGGAAATCGGTATTTGCAATTTCTTAGGGAAGATTTCGACAATATCCTAGATGAATTAAATTTACAGACCCGTACAAACTTACGGTGGTTTCAACACGACGGTGCTCCGCCTCACTATGAGGCACAGGTCAAACGCTATTTAGATGAATTATTTCCAAACTCGTGGATCGACAGAAATGGTCCTGTTTCATGGCCTGCACGTTCCCCAAATCTTTCAGCATTAGATTTCGTCGTCTTTGGAGCAATAAAAGATCTCGTATATGTGCGATGATATACAACCCAAGAGGAGCTATTGGAAGCTGTTATTAATAATGTATTTGTTAGGTTGGATAGGCGCAAATTAGGAAAGCTATTAACTCTGTGTTGAAAAGGTGCCGTATGTGCTTCGATAATAATGGCGGGTATTTCGAACACAATGTAAATTTAAGATATTACATGTTGTTAATAACTACTTCGTTTAGTGTTTTTATTGTATCTTGTATTTTATCGTATAGTATAAGTATCTTTCCTTTTACATGGAAATACATGATTTTTTTTCAACATAATAATAGAGTATTGTGCTGTTATTTATGAAAATAAGTGCCACAACCTTTACATCATTGCAAGCAGAAAAAAATGCACTATTAGAATATGTCATGGCCAACTATGATTTCCATTAAAAAATAGACTTCGCTAGCTAACTCAAAAATGTTAAGCAAAATTAAAAATTTAAGATGTCGTTGTTTGAAATTGAATTTCCTAAAAACAATATTTAATTTTTTTTTTTCTATCTTTATGCAGAAAAGATTTATAGCACTGAAAATGTTTTGGAGAATTTCTATTTTTTGCAAATATCTAGTAAACCATGCATTTTCTGAAATGGACAAAAGCATATCTGGATGAGGCTTATAAAGATGCAAATCGTTCTCCATTTAACCTAATGCCGCTTATCGTTACCGAGATCCCCATACAAATAATGAAAAAAATCTCACCCTGTATATAACTTCTTCTTAAATCCTATATAATTTTGAAAGACACACGCAATAGATTTACACGCTCTGCAGTAGTAATGTTTCTAAAATATATTATGAGTTTTCATACTAAAACATGACATGAATGTGAATGTAATGCCCTAATTTCTTTTCAGGCCGCATGGGGAGGTGGTTTACTGCTATCGAAGAAATACAGACATCCTCGTCTGTCTGGAATTGAGCGGTATGCATTATATTAATTATATTGTAACCACCCTACAAACCTTGAATTAATCAAAATCAATCATTACGTACATTATCTTCACTTTAAAGCACGCGTCGCAATTAAAGCGTACTTTGATTAATGACAAATAGACCCCCGTACAGTGAAAAGCCGGTGGGTGCGCGTAATGCAAAATAAATAAAAATAGGATTTTCTTATGCTCATAAAAAAGCTTCTTTTCCTGGCGATATATGAGAAACTTAGCAGCGAGTTGCTATATAAAATCGGTGATAAGCCCTTGAATGGGAATTGATTTGCATTAGAACCGCCAGCACGCCAAGAGCACTTATCCTCTATCAAAATATGGCGTCGCATAGTAGGGCCGTGAGTGCCAATTGACTTAAAATTGCGGTACACCTTATCGGTTTAAGAGGCATTAATAGCAGCTTCACTCAATAATCCATTTTACGCGTCAGACAGCCAATCCATTTTACCTCAAACAATCACAGCGTGTTTACTTAGCACTTAATCGATTACCAGAACAATCTATGTAAATGTAACGTAAATTTTATTAAAGGTTATCCGTACCGCACGTGTATAATGTAAATGCTACATAAATTGATATTTGAAAACCTGTTGTACATACGTACCGTGCACAATGGCTAACTAAGTATCTCTTTTAATAATTTAATGCTACAATACTATAAATAATAATACACAATAAAATAAATTAATATTGCAAGGTATATACATGAGTATTTCGGTAGATAGACAACTATTCACTGCAGTTTACTTCAAATCTTGTATTAAAACAGCATTGCACTAATCCGAAGACTGCCTAGAGAACTACAAGGGCAACATCTGTTATTTTCTCATGTAATCAGGGATTACTCACAAGTTTAAACTTTATACAAGGTTTTGCTCTTTTCAGGGTGGAATATCATGTGTTAAATTATCCGCCATCAACGTAGGTCTTCTCAAACAATCAGTGTCTCAGTATCTAATCTGTCCTTACTAAAGTTTTAAATTGCCTTTCTTGCTAAAACATTTAAGTTCACGATATCCAGTAGCTTGTTAATAGCATCCAGATGTAATAATAAGTTTAGTGCACTATGTTTTTAAAAATTATCGTTTATTTTACTTTATTTATTCTTCACGCAAATTAAATGTGTTTCTCTGCAGCCACGTTATGAAATTAGGTACCGGGTGCACTAAATTGTTGAACATAGTTGAGTTTTTTTATATTATGTAATAAAGTGTCCTCAAGCATAGTATACGATAAAAAATATCACCACCAAGTGTCTTATCTCTGTTGTCCGCCCAGGGTTTAATTTACCATTTTCTCTTAGAATTTTGTTGTTCTATCAATAAGTATCTGGTCGCAGTTAGCATTGCTGTAATTGCAACTGGTCTCTTTTTTTTCAGAAATGTTATTGCAGTAAACAAACGGCGATGTACCTACTCATCTCTAGTATGAAACGTTTACCTACATCTTTCGAAAATGTCAATAAGTGTGTTCGCTTACGGTCCTAAAGCTATTTAGTACATGTACCGCCCAAGATTAACCTTATTGTAGATAAAAAGTGATGCATGCACTAATACAAGTGCAATGCTAATGACTACACCGAATATTTACACCCCATCTAATCTGTAAAGTCGTTTTTTGAATTTTAACTTGCAGTAATACAAAAATATTGTTACACATGGTTAAGATGAAATGTTATTTACGACTTTAGAGCCAAACCTCGTCTTGAACAAATTCATAAAGAGAGTTATTCATCAATAAATTGTCAGTGTAAATGTCTGTCTTTGAGAGTGAATTTTTCAACGGCGAATTTCTACTTGCTAATCGAACTATTGCTTTGAAGTGAATTTTGAAAAAAGAGAGGTGCTTTAATGCATTTCTTTAGGCTAATTAAATTCTCTCAATGGCTTTAGAGCCTTCGCTAATTGAAACGCTGGCATGGCAGAATCAGACGATTGTGTTTGCTTTACGAACTAAAGGATCCAACGAATAATATACTTTTAACTTTTGTTGGTCCACTCTTACATATACGAAATTTAATTAATTTTTGCGATAAATTCTGCTAATGTTTGGTTAGGTACAATAAACTGTTATACATTGATGGACCAATTTGCATACCAAATCCTGTATTCAATATGTAGTCTATTCATTCGTAACAGATATTGCACGTTGTCCGCCACATGTAATTATAGGAAATCTGCACTAGTTGAAACTACATTTAAAGTATTATTTAAAGTTGTTATTTTTTCTTTCCACTAAGAGCGATTCATTAAAATCTGCAATTTAAGGTAGTGTCTGTGTTTCCGCATGCCGAAACTGTTACCAACTATAAAGTTTCACGTATCTACAGCCTAAATTTTGGCAAAACTTTATATCTAGCAATGTTCCAAAAAATATAATGCAGTAATCTAATTACAAGTAATTCAGATATGTAATTTAGATATGATTAATTAATTTCAGAACATATCATTTGCCATTTAAATTTGTTTTGAGACTGTATCAAATGTAATTCAAACTTGTGAATTTAATTTCGGAATGTATCATTTATACACATACAAATCAACAAATGAACACTGCAGAATATGAAGAAAATCCAAGAGTGTCATTATTGCTTGGAAATGAAAATATCAATATAAAAATACTTATGCGGCACGGATAATATCCATTGAAAGAGATGGCAAAAATTTGTAAGTGGCTTCTACACCTTTTCCAATAGTCATTCAGAACATATCATTTAGAATTCAGTTTTGTTAATTTAATTTCAGAACATATCACTTATAATTCAGATCTCTTAATTTAATTTCAGAATTCGTTCTTTTATTTTAAGAAAGTATGAATTGTAAATCAGAACGTATCAAAGAAATTTCAGGTTATATCAATTGTAATTCAGAACACTTCTATTTGACAACATATAACTCGTTTGTAAATTGACAAGAGAAAGAATAGCAGTTTATGGGCAGTACAGTAGCGCAGAAAATAAGCAAGTATGATGCAGTTGAATATAAAAATAATTTTCTGAATTCTTGATTTGGTATCTTCTGAATTTCAATCAACATTTTTTTAAATTAAAAAGACGAATTCTAAAATTAAAGTAACAAATCTGAATTACAAATGATACATTCTGAAATTGAATTAACGAATCTCAAATACATTTGACAAATTCTGAAATAAACTTGACCCTTTCTGAAATACAACTGGAAATGGTGTAGAATTATTTAATATTGACATAAGAATCCATTTTTCAGTTTTTAAAGGACTAAATAGTACTTTAAAATAGCAATTTCGGGACAGTCAAATAGCTCACAAAACAAGCAACTATGATGCAGTCGAATATAAAAATAATTTTCTGAATTCCATTTTTGGTTTACAATTGACGTAAACTAAAAAGACGAATTTTGAAATTAAATTAACAAATCTGAATTAAAAATAGTATATTCTGCAACTAAAGTGGCAAATCTAAATTAGAAATGGTATGTTCTGAAATTGCATTAACGAAACCGAATTACAAATGATACATTCTGAAATTAAAGAAATAAATCTGAATTACAAGCGATACATTCTGAAACCAAATTGATAAATTGAAAATACATTCGACAAATTCTGAAATACGATTGAAATAGATCTAGAAATGGTATAGAGCAGTGACGCTACTGAACTGAACATGAACTGTTTGTATCAATTACTGACAAAATTATAAGTACACAATAACATAGAAAAATAAGAGGGTTTTCCGTAAATAGAAATGTCAATTCCATTGTTTGCCATTGACTTTGTAGACTGATTCAATTTTTCTAATCTAAATATTTTTGCAGGGCTGATTCAGTTACTTGGAATCCACACAAATTAATGGGCGCTCTGCTGCAATGCTCTACCATACATTTTAAAGAAAATGTAAGTAAATTACATTGTATCTTTTTGTTAATTAATCTGTTTAACCAAAAAGTGTTTAACTTTGCCTTGCACGTTCTTTGAGGATTTATAATCGGGCTATTCCAAAAATTTAACAACGAATATGGTCACTCAAGTTACGTTAACGTTAACGTTTTTGTAGAAGCAGATGATCATGTAATTAAAAAAATATGCACCACAGAAATATCTACACCATACCTACTCTTACTACAGTTACTATATTATTTACTAGTTTATTGATGTATAAATTTCAAAATAGCTAAGTAAATGTTTTCACAGCAGGTTGTATATAATTATGTCTACACACTTAACCTGCATAACTGAAAGATAAAAATGCAATTGATAAAAAAATCGCTCATAATATCCAAACTATGAACGCCATATGAAATCATAAGTTGAATACTTGGGCAACTTATAACATCCTATTCATGCAACACTGCAAATTCCTGACGATCGTTCGAACTTGTAATTTTAAGAATTGGTATTTTAATTTCGCATTCCTGAAATTCCCCTTTACTGCAACGACAGGAGCGCGTTAGGGAAGCAGTTTAAAGGGGACGAAAAGCTGTTTGCTAGAATATAAAAGGTATCTTTAAAACGGAGTATAATTATGCTCCTGTTTATTCTTCTGAATTCCTTTGGTTAGTATAAAAATGAATTGTTTTACCTTAAACATGGTGATTGATGTACAGCTTCTTTCAATATACACAGAAATCATTTTTTTTTATTATAAACGTGTTCACAGTAAAATATATATAGATAACATATGTATATCAGTTAACTATGAAATTTATTGCATATGATTATAATTTCGAGTGCCGCTTGTTTCAACGGAGATTGTACAAAAGAATGGATGGAAAAAATGCACCTACTACAAAAATGCAATACTTGTGCAGTTGTGGCTACATACATCAATGTACACAACAGGCATTTTTTTGTCAGATAATCATGTTGGCATCCGGCATTCAGGTTTCACCTAGAATATTCGCAGTTTACTTTTACTCAATAGTTGTTTAGTATACAGGATGCACCACTCAAAACTCCCAGGTCAAATGTCTCGGAAACAGAGAAAGATATTTGAATATTTTAAGAACCTATTGCTCGAGAATGTGATTGACTTCAATTTTCTATCACAATTGTGTTTTCTTACGTGAAAATAGAGATGGCGCAGCTTTTTTTTGTTAGTAGCTGGAATATTTATTTGTTATTCATTTGAAAGACTATTGAAAGTAATACAAATTTTATTATTCGTTTTTTCAAAAATTGAATGGTTTCATACGTGTTTGTGTTTAAAGAGAGTAAGAGTAATTTTAATTTTTGTCTTTATTTTTAATGGTTCATTGTTGGTTGATAGATAAATTTGCTTGATAACTAATTGTCATAAAAATTGGCTTTATTATTATATTTACTTAATTTGTGTTGAAATTGTCTTAAAAATATGGTTTTGCACACAAATGAAGGCAAACTAAATAGGATTTAGGATTAATTTATGGAATCTCGTAGAAATGCATCTGGAGCTTTTCTGGCAACATGCCCTTGCCAGATCAAAAAACCTTTATAAGTTGGTGTGCAAATCACAGAAATTACGGTACCTTCAAAAAAGCAACAACGTTTACTACAAAAAAGAGTTAGAGGTGACGAAATTACGATGGAGGTATCACAAACAATTAATAACAATCCGCATACAACATTACGGCAATCAAATGAACAGAATGATCTGTCTGTAACTCTTGCCAGAGGATTCTACAAAAAATAAATACTTTCCGTATGAAATTCGTTTGGAGCACCATTTAATAAATAGAAGACTCGAGTTTTTTGCAGAATTTTCTGTAATATTAACAAAAAACAATTACTTAATAAGTCAGATCATGTGGAGTGACAAATCTCGTTATCACAATCGTACTTTAGTGAAGCATAATGGTTTTTATTGGTCAGAAGATTATCCTAGGTGGAAAAGACAAACAAAAAAATCAGTTTTCGGCGTAAACATTTGGTGTGAAATAACGGATATACAGTAAAACCTGTATAAACCGGAATCGCACGGTCGTGATCAAATTTTCCGGCTTGGACGTGATTCCGTTTTACCAAGGGTAAATTTAAAAAAATTTGATAATTCATACAAAATTTAATGTGCAGTGTTGCTTTCTTTTCATATCGCCATTACAACCACTCATCCATTTGTCTTTAATTTTATCTTTATTTTTTAAAATTTCATACTCTTGCGTTTTTCCGCATTTAAATTGAATAACTAGTTGCTTTAGAGGAACTTTTTTTCTTCACTGCACTTAATTAAATCAATTTTAGCTTTTAGCGATAAAGTATTCGTTTTTTGGTTTGCCATATTCAATTGCTTATGCTTTTACGGATACACTCCAACTAATTTTACTTTATTTGTGTGTATACCGAAATCAGTTAACATATAAATATCCCAATTGCAAAAACTAACTAAGGATCCGCCATAATAATGGGCTTCCCCGTAACACTAAAATTATACACGGCCGTTATGTACAGGTTTCCGTGATAAATTGAGCCCGGCTTGAAAATTAAGGAAAGACGGCGGTCACCTAACTGCATCTAATACTTTTTGCCTAACGATAGCAGGTCTGTTTTGGAATATATAATTCCCCGAGTTTTGTCTGAAAATATTATGCGAAATTTTCGTCAATAGTATATGTAAAGCCGTTTAACCGCTGACGTAGAAATCTTGCCATATCAGATTGTAGAAATTAATCATTTTTATCCAAGTTCCGTTATATAGAGGTTTTCGTATGTTTCATATGTATGTGTGTATTTTCCGTTTCCACGTTAGACAAGTTCCGGTATATACAGGTTTTGTTTACATGTCCATCTCATAAAGCTCAGTCGGGACTGAATAATTTTTCCGTTATAGACAGGATTCCGCTATATACAGTGTCCGTCATAGACAGGTTTCACTGTATTAGAGTTCCCCCTCCCCCTCCCTCCTCTCTTTTGTCATAAAATATTAACCAGTGTATGCTACTTATAATGCCTGCAAAATGAGTCACTACTACTTTTGGAAGATGTACCTACAAGCTGGGAAATAATATGTTGTTACCAGATAATGTGCCCCCCTCAAAACCGCTACATAGCCAGTTCGTCCGCTGGATCTAACCTCGTTAGAAGCTTAATACCTAAAGTAAACACAGTAAACTTGCTACAAGCTACAATTTTATAAGCTTGATATAGTAAACTTGCCACAAGCTGCAATTTCACAAGCTTGATATAGTAAAGTTGCTACAATAAGCTTGATATAGTAAACTTGCTACAATAAGCTTGATATAGTAAACTTGCTACAAGCTACAATTTCACAAGCTTGATATAGTAAACTTGCTACAAACTTGATATACATAGTAAACTTGCTACAAGCTACAATTTCAAGCTTCCATCAACCTTCTTCTTTTCGTGTGGACAAATCGCCTACCGCGCAGTCGCATTTTTAGAACCCTAACCTCAAAAGTGCATTTCAGTGCAGTCGAAGGTAAATTTATGTATTTTTATGAACTTTTTGTACTCTCCTGATTGTATTTTCCTGATATTTATTCCACTTTTAGGTCAATTACAACACTCTAATATACAGTCAAATACAAGGAAAAGTCGAAGGTAAACTGAAATATTAACTTGTCATTTAAAAAAATGTCATACATATGCAAATACATGTGTATGTATTTAGACTTCTGTTCTTTTGTTAGACTTTCACATTTTGTGGAGTATCCAAGAATTTCAGAGGTCTTAACACATTCTAATATTAATTTTGTTTAATTTGCTCATATTTGATCAACATTAACCTATTTTTTTAAGACATCAGCGTAGGCAAATTAAGGCAAGAGACGTCTAAAGTTTTTATCGTGTTTTTGCCGTTGTTACGGTCCAATCCGTTATATAATATATTATTACCAAGTTATATAATGTATTGAGAGCCAAAAGGATGATTAAAATTTCAACGACTTGTATTTATGTATGCATTTTAATTTGAATTCTTCCGTTTCGATTATACGAGCTAGGGCTGACTAGAGTGACGGTGAACATTCTCAGTTCAAATGTTTATCACGCTGAAAATAAACAGTAGGCCAAAAACGATGAAAATTTTGTACGCCCTTCGTAAATTAAAGTTGATAAATGGTTAATGTGTATATTTCAATTTAAACTTAAACTACAATATTCATATACACGCATGTGTATACAGACAGATATATACTTATTCACATATCAATAATACTCTATATAACTCTATACTGAAATCCTGTCCTTTTTCGAGTCATTAAAAAGTTATGAATATGTCTATATGTATTGTATGTACATATATTAATCAATAGACCATTTTAGTAACTGACCAAGACATGAGCATACAAAATTTGTAGGCACCGTCTTTTTTGGCCTACAGTATAAAAATTATACATATTATAAATAATAATTGATTAGAGCTTGATACAGGCTTGCTTCTAAAACCTTGAAACAAGCTGAGAACAATCTATTAACGCAAGCTTAGAATAGCTTATGGAGTAAGCTTGCTGTAAGCTTATGGGGTAAGGTTGCTGTAAACTTATAGAGTAAGCTTATAGAGTAAGCTTATAGAGTAAGCTTGCTGTAAGCTTATAGAGTAAGCTTGCTGTAAGCTTGATTTGTGTCAACTACGATACCTGATACAAGCTTGGCACAAGCAATGAGGCTTGTCAGAACAAACGTAATACAAGCTTATATGTTTGTCATGGCAAGCGTGATTCTAGCTTGTTTTAAGTAATTTTTGCTATCTGGGGTTAAGTGAAAAAAAATACATTGCTAAATACTAGTGGAAGAGAACTAGCAAGGCGATATAAGCAGGTTATATAGCAATGAAGCAGACAATAATTTTGAACATCGTTGTTAGTTATATTTGAACTGTTTAACGAATTATAAAAAAATTAAGACAAAAATTGAATTTCTCTTGCTTTTTTTAAACACGAATATCATGAAACCGTTAAATTTTTGAAACTAATATACATATAATAAATGTTCATTAATTCTAATGTTCCTCCAAATAAAAAAACAAATGAAGATTCTAGCGATCAAACAAATTCTTTCGATTACAACGCTATCTTTATTTTCATGTAATAAAACACACTTTTAATAGAAAACTGAAGTCAATCAAAGTCTTTAAGCAACTGCTTTCGATAAAATTCAAATAACTTTATCCGTTTCCGAGTTATTTAACCTGGGAGTTTTAAGTATATCGTTAAGTTATAACATGACCCATAGGTACTTATCTTTTAAATCCAGATTATTTTTCTACTTTGAGGTCAATTAAAATACAATTGAATTAAAAGTCAATTTATTCCAGAACCTATATAAATTAGGTTTTTGTAATATTACGTCTGCCGTGGAAGGAATGGACATTCAGTTTGTGTAAAAAATACTTAAAAACAACTAGCCGTGTCTATGAATAAAATTAGATTAATATATGAAATGGTATATGTCAAAAGAGAAAACAACACGGTCAATTTTAGAATAGATATTGAAAATTTTTATATAATTTATAATAATTTGATTCACGTCTGAATTATATTAAATTAAGCTCTTGACTAGGACTTTCTCTAGGTTTTCCCAAGTCATTGAACAGACTTGTTAGAGCTTGACAAAATAATGTATTGCCATTAATTTTACTATTATTGTTATATTAATATTACATTTTTGACACATTTCATTTTGTTCATGATATTGTAAGCATAATGTGATTTTTTTGGCTTTTGATAATTTTGCTAATAGCCATGGCTAGTTGCTTTCAATTTTATGTCAACAAATGTCACGAAGAAGTATGTATTGTTACGAAAAGCTAACTTATTTAAATCTAAAATAATTTAATTTTTAATTCAATTGTGTTCTAATTGACCTCAAATTGGAGAAGATATTTGGAATTAAAATAGTAGTTATTACTAACATGAGACCAATCCAAAATAATTTGCCTATTCCACTTAAGCAAAGTTTAATCATAAATTTAACGAGGCATTAAATGTTAACTTTCGTAATGGCTTTTTAACGGCGTATGTTGATCATTGTAAATACAAGTCGAGCTCTTTTATAGATAGATTAAGCAGTGCTAAGGAGAAGTCAAATATATAGAAAAACAAGAAATACTTTAAAATTTTCTGTCTCTTATGTTATATCTGTCTGTGATAATACTGTTATTTACTTAGTGCGTCATACGGTTGTAGTTATCTTATTTTAAGGTATATGTACACCTGGATGCAAAGTTATCTGGACACGTATCGACAGAGAAACACCTGTCGCACAATATTTTGTTCCGAATAGGCAGAGTGTCAGTATACCGCGTGGAACAAAATATTGTGCGGCAGGTGTTTCTCTGTCGATATGTGTCCGGATACCTTTGCATCCAATGTACATATATGTACACTCCAACGTTCTACAAGCGACTAACCCGAGAAGAAACGTGGACCTAAAGGCGCACACAAAAACTTTCTATATTTAACTGGATGTTTGTTGTAATAAAGCGATTTGCTTATGAGCTGGTACGCACACATTTAAAACAACTACGTAATTCCAAATGAATGGGAACATCGCCGCAGAAATATATTTTTTCAGATAACTTTAATTTCTATATTGTTATGTAGTATAGAGTTTAGCAACACGCATAAGTACATGAACACATACAATCACAGGCGAAAGTAAATCTTTACAGTGTAGTAATAAGTTTTGTTATCTTCGCCCTATACATATCCATACTCATGCAATTTATTAATTAAATAAATACTTAGAAATATAGTGAAATTGTATGCGATGGCAATTTAACTATATGTATTTATTTCAGTACATTATAAGATTGCATTAGGAAATTATCGCTTTAGGAATATATAAATGATCCCTTGCATTAGGTGTACCTGCATATGACACTGAATTGAATACAAAAATGCATTATAATATACAGTATATATACATATAGGTAATGTACCTATATACAGGATCCTGCAACTGAACTGCGGTCTTTGATTGCTGATTTGCTATTCAAGTGACACGATTTTCTGAAACACACTGTGAAACTAGACATTAAGGAGTATGTCTCAAAATTATTTTGGATTATACAGGATGTTCGAAAAATAATCGGCATAGTCACATATATTTTTTTTTAAATAAAACATTGTGTATATTTTTGCATTTTTGGATGTCACTGACTATTGTCTATACGTACCTATTTTATTTTTTTATTTGATGCGCTTGTTTAGTGCAAATTAACATTTTTGTTAAAAAGTCGGTATTTACATAGCGCCATTAAAAAAATCAGTACTGCCACAAATGCGCTTCTTAACAATGAAATAGTTGGGAATTCTTTTAGCAAGGCACAGATGCATAATATATGCAAAAATTCATGCCGTGGCGACGTACAGGGTGTTCAGAATTCATGATCCAATTTCGGAAACTTTGACTAACTTTTTTAGATTTTTTTTAAATTGGACACCCTGTATATTTTTGCATAAACAGGTGCCGATCATAATTGTCAACAATTTTTGTAAATATGTTCCTATGACTATCTATAGTAGTTTTTGATAAAAAAGCAAAATTTAAAAATGTGTACGAAATGCATTGTGTAGATACATACTTAGGTGTTAAATGTACTATGATTGCATAAAATGTGAAAATATAAATACCGCCACGTATGTTAATACTAATAAAAAGTTGGTTACTATAGTGATATGTAAATGAATAGAATATAATAGGGTAACAAGCGCAGAATTTATATTTTAAGTCTACTTCACGGTATGAATTATTTTAACAAAGAACTTGTATTCATGACCTTTGTATTATGCTCAATTTATGCCCAAAACTATCCTGACAAAAGACATTCAGACGAAAGATGTATATTTTTACATAAACGGATACAGATCTTAATTATGGGCAAATTTTATTAATTACATAAATTACGGATGACTATTTCTAGTCGTTTTTGCTAAAATCGAAGTACAATTCAAAATATGTAACTAATAACAAAATGAAAGTAACGAAAAACACAAACCAAACTAAGGAAATACACACTACAATAGAGTTTTAAAATACATTCCATACATCCAAACAAAGACGCCAGCGATGACTGAAGGAATTTCCTACTATCCATGAAAGTGATTCTTTTACCAAATTCCTTGAACGGAAGTCCCATTGCTTTCTCTTTCTTCACTAGTTTTCTTTTGGCTGAAAGTGGGATTTTCTGCTGCCATAAAAAAATAACGATAATTCATTGCTCTCAGGTCTTACAAGTTTTGATCTATTTGCTGTTTTATACTTCACACCTCCCGTTCCTATAAACCTTTTCAACAACATCTTAAAACATCCTTTATCTGGATGTTTTTTGTCAGGATATTTTTTAGTATAAATTCTGCTTGCAAGAAAGCAATTTTTTTCGCTGTCACGTAATTCAAAGATTCAAGTTCTTCTTTAGAATTATTCATACCGTGAAATAAACTTTTACAATATAAATTCAAAGTCTGAAACACTATTATATTCTATTCATTTACATACCACTATAAGTAACCCAACTTTTTATTAGTATTAACATACTTGGCAGTATTCATATTTTCACATTTATGCAATCCTAGCACATTTGATATCTACGTAGGTATGTATTTCAATAATGCAATTCGTAGACAGTTTTAAATTTTGGGTTTTTTATCACTTTTTTTTTTCACTATTGTGCAATCCACTAAATTGGTAAAAAACGGCCACCACCATTTCTTACCTCTTACTTTTATTCTGTAATTCGCAATACCATTATCCAGTAAGTCAACTCCACCCATGTGCTGATTATAATCATTTATAACATTTGGCTGATGCAGTGTGCATTCTCTTCGTAATTTTCTATTGTACCTTTTCACATTTACAAGTGGGTGTATGCATCCATTATTAGTTGCAACAGTCACAACTGAGTTATCATTCCATCCAGCAATAATTACTTCAGCGTTTTTGTCGTATATTCTGTGGAAATATCCTCTATCTTTTCTTTGTACTGATTTCCCGCTTTCTAAAGGGCACTTTGCTAAACGATTTTCCCCTTATTGTGCCAGTAAAATAAAATCCTCTTTCTTTCAGCAAGCAAAACAGATAATAATTTGAAAAAAAAAGTTGTCAAAAAATACCCTGCATTGCGATGGATTTAAAACTACAGCTAGTAAATCTAAAACAACTTTTGTTCCTAAAGGATGTTCGGATTTTTTTCCTTCAGGAGAAGCACCTCCGTAAGGTATGAATTGGTAGAGGTACCCTACAGGTACTTCAGGGGCACCAAACTGCAAAGGCACCAAATTTTGAAACCGAACCGAACGGCCTTTCCTTTTATATACATTTTAGCAGAATGTCTGCCAAAATATGGAATCATTTGCTCGTCGAGCGATAAATTGTATGAAAAAAAAAAACGCAGAAACTGTTTTATGCTTATATGTGGTATGTATAATAACGCACAGAAAGGTAAGAAACGCAGTAACAACATCCGATCACTACTACAACTGAAATGCATCGCCAGCAAAAGAATGTATATCATTTTATGACACCAAATCTTTTGTTCATGCATTCCGCCAAAGTATCGATAACGAAACTTTAAATTCGCAGGGTTGTAAATGTAATCCAACGAAATGTAAACAACTTTTTCTCAGTCTAAACACTTCCCCATTTAGTAATAAGTCTGTCGTGCATAGCTCAACCATTTATTACATAGTTTACCATATCTTATATTTATTTCCGTAAGACACGACGCGACTACCTGAAATGATGATATTTAAAAAAATAATTTTGATAACACATTATCTTAAAATTATCATTTCTATGACAGAAGTTGTTGATATAGCACCTTATTAGTACAGACAACACTAGAAAATAGAAAATAGTGCCAGGTGCAATTATGAAAAAAATATATACTGTAATGTTTCGTTAATGATGCTTTGGCTATTAATGGGTTAATATCTAGTTTCATCGTGTGTTTCAGAAAAACGTTCCACTTGAATAGCAAATGAGTAATCAAAGACTGGAGTTCAGCTGCAGGACCCTGTATATGGGTACTATTATGATATTTCATACAAATGTTAATTCAATTCATAGATGGCTATTTCATATTAGACAAGTCAGTTCACAGAAATCTATATTAATTTTGACATTTTAATTATCCTGCGTATAGATGGCGCTAATTTCGTTATTTATTTTGACCATATGTTATGGGGTATAATAAAATTATTAGGTACTTGGAACGGGGTTATTTTAGAAAATTATACTATCTCCGAACAGTAACAAATCACGGGTAAAATGTAAATCCCTACAAATATTAATATAATTATTCTATTCAAAATTTAATGTAAAAGTATGTGTAATTAGATATAAGGTTGTGATCTGTGCTTAAATCTGGTATATGGGAAATTAAAAACCAGTTTCTATGGAAATCAAAATTTTATTAGTGCAAGGAATTATAGAAATTGGTAACAAGATATTGTGACACAATAATCTCATTGGATTTTAAAAAGAAATGGAAAAACCATGGAGATTAAGAAATTATTATTGAAATAATTGCAGTAAAGAAATTAGATAGTACAAAATTTATATGTAATTATAAGAGTAAAATTACTTAAAATACAATAGTTCTGGAAATGTGAATTCCCAAAATTCACAGTAACGTTTTTCATCTCCAAAGATTTATCAAAGGAGTTTGCGGATTGAATATCCAGTTGTTTATATATATCCTTTCTGTGGAGGGCATCTTCAGCTCAAGAACCGGAGGTAACATAAGGAACAATCACAGAAATATTGCAGCAACAGTTTATTGGAAGTGCTTAGTTATTAGAACATATCTGGATTAAGATAAGTTAAATTTAAGTAGCTAAATCATAGGGAACGCAGGTTAGTTTAGAATTTCGTTTTAGAAAATGTATATTGAACAGAATAATATAGTATGTATTGCATTTACCCATTTTTCTTAAACGTAGAGTTTTAAAATTAAATCTTTCAACATTTTTTTTAGATAAAGTGAACAGCTCGATAAGTACAGGTTGATATTTTTGTTTAGAACCCAACGTAACATTACAGTACATAAACAGTTATTTACAGTTGACCATATCATTACTACTCTGCATTCGGGTATCGCTGTAAAGAATACTATTTTCAAGTTTTATGAGTCGCTTTTAAAACGTTCGAGTGTACATACAATGTTTCTGAGTAGGCCCTATTTACTCATGATGCAGAAACCAGTACATAAATAAAGTAATAACTAAATAAAACTAATAAAATGCCAGAAGGTATTGCAACAAGAACATTTATTAAAGTCTTGTACCATGAAAAACCGCAAGAAATACGTAATACCAATGGTAATACTCGTATATCCGCTCAAAATTTCGATCATAACATCTTGAAATTAAGCACTGTAGTTGGATAGTGAATGCATAAATCGAGAAGATTGCATTAACAATTGAACAAAAGTCAAATAATTCTAGGAGGAATTAGTCAGTACTATCAAAAAAATAGTTTATAGCAAGAACATCTTATACGAAAAGTAACACAATTATAATACAATTACCTATATGCAAGTACAATTATAGTACAAGTACCTACTAGATGCAATAGTATTGATTTAAATATTGCCCTTCAGATGCACGAAAGAGGAGCAATGCCTGTGTATTGCTCAATAATGAAGTTGAATTTCCAGCGTTGTGGAATGAATGCTTTGAATCCCATCCGAGATATTTCTATTGCTGACGTAATGAGGGCAGAAAGTCATAAACAACAATGGAGTTTATAACTGCTGTTCAGTGTGGTCCGCTATTAAAAGATTAATGTTACTCTTACGGCCGGTATTATCAACATCTTTAAAAGGACATCTATGTTAAATGGTATTTAAAGGTTATAAAAGTGTATTATGAACAATTTAAAACAACATTTAACTCAAAATACACATTTAAAGTTAAATGCTGGGATTCGATAACTTAACTTTTAAATGGAGGATTAACGCATGCGTATATACATAATAATTGTGCTTGTGTACACCGTACGTATACATAACCTCGGCACTGCATATGTTTATAAATAATTCAAATAATAAAATAAATTCAAAATGTACTCAGTGAATTCACATCTTCGTCGGATGAAGAATTAATAGAAATGGTACGTAGAAGGCATCCAAGAGTGTTCCGATGAAGAATTTTTTGAAAGATTTCGATTTCGAAAATTTAGAAGATTTCGAAATTTTAGGTTACATTGAAGATACTATTAAATTCGATTTCGCAAAAAACCAATGTTGTTGCATTCGTCTGTTTATTTTCGATAATCTTTTTATGATTCGCCACAAGTGACAGTAAATCCGGTGCCTCTTGCTCATTAAAATTTTTGCCACGAACTTTTTTACTAATAGTCATTTTTTTTTAATTTATATGACACAATTTGGACTTGGACGCAACGACAATAGCTACAGATATAAACTTAAGACATGTTCAAATGTTGTAAATCCTAATATTTTGTCCTAAAAGTATTACCAACCCGCCAAAATACTACATTTAGTTAAATGTTGAATAAATGGTTTTCATAATACAAATCTCTATTTAAATGGAGATTTAATTAAAATGTCATTTAAGTAAAACTTGTTTCAAAAACAGTTGATAAGTCTTACTAAACCGTATTAAATAGATTTTTGTTAAAAAAACTATGACGCAGAATACAGTATACACGTAAATATTATGAATGAAGAAATAAGCAAACAGATTTTTTTCTAGATAAAGCTGTAGTTAATTTAATATTCAAAGTTTGTAATTTCTCCGATATACGTAGAGTATGTTTGTTGTTGAATGAAATGTAAATATTTCTTAGGGGCTTCTACTGAGTTGTAACGCGATGTCCGCGGATTATCTTTTCATGCAAGACAAGCTTTATGATATTCGATATGACACTGGCGATAAGGTTATTCAATGTGGTAGACACAACGACATCTTCAAACTCTGGTTACAGTGGAGAGCCAAGGTTAGTTACTTCTATTATTTTCTTGTCTTTGATTCGAAGCGTTTTGCATCAAAATACAGTATATAATATATACATACATAGGTATGTACAAGTATTATATTTCCGTAGTAATTTCTAATATAATTTTAGAGATAGAATTTAATTAGAGTTTAAAGTACAACTGGAGTTATTATTGTATATATATTGTATTTAAAATAATATACATACAACTTAACATAATTGCGGTTCATGACTATCTTTACAATAATTAATTTGTTTTTGAAATAAAAAAAAGTTCCCCAGGTGAGGCTCGAACTCACAACCCCGGCATTGCTCACGACTACTGCCTTATAAGTACCGTGCGCTAACCAATTGCGCCACTGGGGACTCGCTAAAACTTTTTCTAACTGGCGACATTATAATATAAATCTTCAAATGAAAAAATTAATATGATACATAGGTATTCAATCAAAATATTTTTAATAAAAATATGAATTACTAATTATTTTAGCAATGATATACATATAAGTAAATCTGATATAGTTTATGTATTTATTTATGTTAGTGTCGGCTATAGGTATAAGTACTTAATATTTCTATATTTCTCGCCTAGGGAGATGAAGGATTTGAAAAGCACATGGATAAATTAATGGAACTTTCTGAATATATGGTAAAACGCATCAAAGAACAACCCGACAAGTTCTATTTGATACTTGAACCAGAAATGGTAAACGTCAGTTTCTGGTATATTCCAACACGTCTACGAAAAATGCAGCATACATCGATGAGGGAATCAGAACTCGGCAAGGTAACACATACTGTACCTAATATGTAGTCACTCTTTCAATATCCTTATTACTATCAAACTATTGCTTGATAAAACAATGTGTACCTATAATAATTACAAATATCTATGGCTGTATTCCTCGTACCTACAAATAAAATTCATTTATTAAGCAATATATGAAACAGTAAAATAATGTAATAGGCGTATAAAATTCTGCGGTTTTTTGATAAGCGTAGAATGTACCCTCTTTGTAACGACCAGTGATACAAAAGGTGGAAAAATGTCTTTTTTAGAATTTTTAAATTTACTGTTAGCAAAATGTTCCTTGATGAACTGGACTATTACCATAGTAAAAGTCTCCATTTTCTCTCCAAAATGGGTGGAACATAATGATACATAATAGCAGTACTCTCTCTGCCAAAACGATAGAAATACCTAGATTTCTACGACTGATCCAAGTCTAAACATTGACTCAAAACCACCAGTCTTCTTTAATTTTCAGATATGGTGTAGAGTAGGTATATCGTTTTCCACTTCGCCCATAGACAGGCACAATGCCATTATGGCATGACTAAAAGCGTATCTCACGTAAGAATACGATATTATCCCGGAAATCAACCGCTTGTCTTATCAAATCCTGTCCGAAGTCAACTTGCTCATGTTTGTACTTTCCTATCAGAACAATGTCTTTGACGACGCAGCAGCTTCTTAGAGTAACGAATCCTATGCCAAACGGATGACCCTGAAAATTCATTCTTCTTGTACTCTGAGCGCTGTGTGGAGTGGATTTTCTCGAAGAAAATTTACTGTATTGAGTTGTTACTCTTGTACATCATATTCCGTGTTTCCATGATATTACACCTACTTTAATAATTCTTTTTTTTGCGAGTACGATGTTACCTGCGGTCCAAAGGAAAACAATTGTCTTGTGCATTTAAATTGCAAAAAATTACAAAAGTTAAAACAATTGAAAGAGAGGCATATATTTGCGTGTATATCCGAATGAAAGTGAGATATTTCTCCTTTGAAATACGCAGTGGTTCAAAAAAAGGTCAAAACTGTCAACAAATGCTCGATGGCACTGACGAAAGAGAGGCATAATGATCTTATTCTTTTCTGAGGGAGGAAGAAGAAACAGCGGTTATTGAAATATTAGGTAAATTTTGAAAGTACTGTAATTGATCTCATTTTTTTTAACTTTCATCATGTTTTCTTAAAGTGATACCTATCTGAAAACTAGACACAGAAAATTTTGGAAATAGATTTGAAACATTAGAATTAAATATTAAATTTAACATTGGTGCAACATAACAGAATGTCAACAAAAATTCTTATTAATTACATGGCGAAAATGGCGAAAATAATTAAAATTCTTAAATCTCATGATAAAGACAGAAACCCTTCCTATTTAATGGTTGAATAGGCAGGTAAAATAAATACTCCTCTAACATTATTATTCCTGAAAAAGACCAAACTATTAAGAGCATACTGGACCACGTGACAAAAATATTCACGAGAGAGAAC
>ML219335.1:3621-21176 GCA_004785975.1 Popillia japonica | reverse complement strand
AATGCTGTCACTAGAGCTCGTATGGTCGTTGGGTTCTTGCTTCTTGTGGACAATTGGCGAGTCAGCGTGAGGAATCAGGGAAATTAGGCCAACAATATGTTAGCTTTATCTCTTGGGGAAGGTGGAGTAAGTGGAGGTATTTAAATAAATTTTTTCGTAAGAACATAGCACCGAAAATCAATTCTAGGGGTGTTATGATGAGGCAAAGATGGCACCAATTTCCCGCCAGAGCGGTCTTCAATTTTTTTGCAATTTTTCAATTTTTATGCAACTGCAGATCAATTTTTTTATTTTTGTCTTTATTATTAAGCACATTTTTTTAAATTAAAAATTAAATAATATAGAACGAGCGGCCATTTACGCCGTTACCAACAGTACACGAACACCTTCTCCACACAGCCGATATAAGGAGCGTTTATACCTGTTGGAATTTTGGAGCCCGGCAATAAAATCGAGATCCGGTTGGTCAGTAGCGATGGTAAGTGGCATCTCATGTTCCACGGGAACACGTTCGTTCATTATTCGAGATCGCGGTCGTGTTAGTCGGGGCCCCTGGATGGTACCCATGCTCGCGAAAAAACAGCCTCGAATTATGGCCTTGTTGGCGGGAATTTCGGATCATTTTTCCCTGTGTTCTCGCATCGTTCGCGTTCGCGTTCTTCGTGTGCGTTTTTTTTCCTCTCCACTCCTATATATACCTGTCGTTTCTTCTTTCTCCTTTCGATGTTGTCGTTTCTTCTTTCGGATGGGATCGGATCTCTGGCGTACCGACCGCTTTTTGTCCATAAGTTAAAACATCACCTCATTATTTTTTCTGTCGACACTCTTTGAGGGGAATTTATCCCGAAATAAATAAAACAGTACCGATTTTCTTGTTTCTCTTTTCGAGAGACATCTTTTTGTTTCCCTTTTTTTGTTTGTTTAAATTTAAAGACGGAATAACGTCGTTTTCTTTTATGTTGGCGAAGAGGTATTCGGTGCTATTTCTTCTATATTTTTTTTAATTTTAAATAAGTATCGAACACCCTCCTCTTCTCTACAAAAATAGTTCTAGGTTCCTCCGCAACCAGATTTATCCAGCATTTATCGTAATGGTAGTAATCACGATACACATTAAGTATTCAAAGCTCTCCTACTTTACGTAACTAATATATAAGATTGTATGAGCCATCGGAATCAAAGAGAATGTTGCTGCTCTCATGTGGGACGACCGCCTATCTCCATCAACGGAGATAAGAATTGACTGTTTCGAACTCCGGGCCGTGTGGCACAGCTGACCGACTAGACAATAAATTAATTAACTTTAATCGAGCTGTCGTCTTTATCTTTAGACAAGCTCATTTACTAAAATTGCAGTTAGTTCTTATATAATCTCTACGTGGTCGGTGTTAATAGTGCCTATGACACGAACTATTAACTATAAATGAAATGACGAAGATATGCTGTGAACGCCAATTTAGATAGCGAGCGGCGGGAGAGAATTCGTGCGACTATGTATGTGGTTTTAGCAGATATTCAATGCTGTAGAAGAGAAAATGTTAGAAGAGTACCTGTGACAGTTACCACAGACCGTAAGCCCCCAAAAGTTATTGCTACGGTTGCACAAAAACCAGGTGGGAGCAGTTATTAGTCTATGTATGTGCCAATGCATAACACATTAAGACATTCTCTTAAAGTGTTTCAGCCATCTAATATTATCAAAGGTTTCAAACGTATTAAAATAATTCCAGGAATCTTTATAGAAGGCGACAACCTCAGTTCATATGCTACCAGACGCTGACGAAGAAATTGATAACCATGTAAATTCTTCTAGGTCAACATTAAGGAAAAAAACAGTGCGAATATAGTGGACCAATTAGAGAAGACTCCACCAAACCATCAACTCATGTTGGATCAAACAACTCTACGACAAAAATGCATTTAGAAGAGCTTCAAACATAAAAAAAACGTTACAAAAATTACTCGTTTCAGCAAAAAAGAGAAGACCAGATGTGACAGCTCAAAAATAAAGTAGAAAACAAAAGACAAGAACGAAGTCACAATCAGACAATCCAACCAAAGTAAAAGGAAGGCGTCAAGCTCGTATATTAACAGAAAAGTAATTCTGGATAAATAAATAAATAACAATAAAAGAAGGAAAGGAACTGCTAGAACAACGGGAAGAAACACAAAAATGGAACACAAAATTAAAGTAGAAAGGTTAGAAACGAAATGAAAATAAAATTGGAAATAGACTAAACAGTAGATGAAGAATGGAAGATAATTCAAGCATCTATGATGAAAGTAGCAGAATAGTGGCTTGGGGCAAAAGAGGGAAGAAGACCGGCTAGACATAGACTGCAAATAAGCCTTAACGGAAGAACACAAGAAAAAATTTATGATGCCAAGAGCAAGACAGACCAATGAAGAAGGACTTCTTTTGGGAGAGGCCAAACAATACATATTTTGATAAGTTGTTAAGTTGAAGAGGTGAAAGAGGAAGACATGTTAATGCAGGAAGTAGCAGCCGAATTATGAATATGTGATTAGGAACAAGTTGAGGAACCCATATAGGAAGAAATAAACAAGATAATAAAAGAACTATTTTAGGAAATAATATGAGCGGCGGTAGAAATGGGATTCCAGCATTTGGAAGGAAAAGTCCATAATTTAATAAGGAGTAGGTTCCTGAAAAGAGGAGGTAATGCCATAACAATGGAACAATGTCATATGGAATAGGAGATACAACCCTCTGTGAAAACTGTAGAGGGATAGCCTTGCTAGATGTGGTATACAAGTTTGTAGCCACACTTTAAAATGAAATATTAGCAGAATATGAAGGAGGTTTTAGAGAAGTGAGATCAACAGCTGACCAAATATTTACGTTGAAAACAATACAGAACAATACTTATGAACAAAATCTAAGTTCACTCTTAGAGGGAGTGGAGAGCATCATTACCAATAAAGACGACGTGTAAAGAAGACCAGAGAATGTTAAAAGGTGACAGAGCAGTGGGGCCATTATCCAAAATGTTAAAGGCAAGAGATGTAACCAGGACAGCCAAGATACTCATTTACGAAACAATTATACATCCCGTGATTTTGTACCACTGTGAAAAGAAGAAAATTACTAGAACTTGCGAAAATAAATAGGAAATTTCTGAAAAGTCATGGGAAAGATTTTTGGAGGAATGAGAGACCGGCATAGGCAGTGAACAAGGTGAACAAATACGGAAATAAAGACCATGCATGCAAAATCAGCAATAGTAACTAAATTAAGGCCGAAAGAAGTAGGTGGTTGGGACATACTAGAATGCTGGATAATAGGTTGGTAAAACAGGCTTACATGAGGGAGTAGGGGGTAAGAATCGAAAAAAAAAGACGGTACTAACAAATAAAAGAAGATATGGAGAAAGTTGGAGTCAGTGATTGGACGTATAGAACAAAGGATTGGTGGAAAGGAAAACAGAAGCCAAATGCCTTCAAGTTCTCGAAAATTCTTCTTCCACTATTTTGCAAACATCTTCCTGCTTAAAATTCATGGGAAAGATTTTTGGAGGAGTGAGAGATTGGAATAGGCAGTGAAGAAGGTGAACAAATACGGAAATAAAGACCAATTATGCAAAATCAGCAACAGTAAATAAATTAAAGCCCAAAGAAGTAGGTTGTTGGAACATACTAGAATGCTGGATAATAGGGTGGTAAAACGAATGATGAGGGAGTAGGGGGTAAGAGACGAAGAGAAAGACGGTATTAACAAGTAAAAGAAGATATAAAGATAGAGAAAATTGGAGTCAGTGATTGGACGGATAGAGCAAAGGATTTCTTGCATCGGGCATTGTTTTATGAAGGTGGCCCAGTTTTGAAGCAATTCTTGCGGATCTGTGTAGAAGTCTCCAATTCTCGCCATCTAATTCAGCATTTACAGTGTATGGACTATGTTACTCATGGCTGTCGTGTCCGAAAGATGATTCTCTAATCCAATGAGCATTTACATATGGTAAGGCTTTCTCTCCAACACAGATCACACCTTACCTTATCATATATCCGAATTGTAAGAGAATTATTATTAATAAACAATCCAACAATACAACATTACAAACATCAATACATGTCGTGCAGTTGTGCACATCGTCCGCACCGATAAGAATAATAATAATAATGAAAAGACTACACAGAACTAAATCTGTTCTATACAGGCAACAACAATGACCAGTCAATAGAATTCACTCAATGCGATATGCTTCAAATCCCTGTTTTATATAACAATGTTTGGCACCGCTATATCCCGCGTATACAGCTCGGGCTGAGAGAAGTATTCATGCTGAAATAATTGCTCACCATTAATCTTACAGCTCAATCTTATACAATGCGATGCCTGGACGCTCCTATATTTTTGTAATTCACTTCTATACAAGTTCAAGTTTACGGACGCGCGGCATTTAAACTGTGATGAACGGTGTTTTCTGCTTGAGGTTCAAGTGTATGCATGTATGTAACGTGTGGGCATTACCATATTATGTGTCGTGTGTGTGTGTGTGCGTTTTTTTTTTTATTATTTGTTCACTACGCAACGTTATAAAGAGGTTAGTGACAGCATTTTGCGCTAATTACGCCGCTAACGGTTGATTGATGCTGTTTCTGTCGCACCTGCAGTGATTCCGTATGATTTTGCGATACCGTAATAAAATCATTCGTGCGGGGATTATGTTTCGAGTGTGTAATTAGTAATTAATGCTTTTTGTTTGAGTGTATGCGGTAGCATTATTTAGATTTTCGTATATAAGGTGATTCGAAAATAAGTAACCTCATGTAGTCGAAATTTTAACAAGTTTAATAGAGCCAAATCCTTGAAACTGCTGAAATTATAAAATTAAGGGGGTCAAAATTGGAGAAAAGTCAAAATCTGTCAACCTAAAACCTAAATATCTTAATCGGTTTCCAAAATTGCTCTAATTAAGGTATTAATTATAATATTCAAAGAGATTTGAAGCCAAGCAATTAAATTCAAGCCCTCTTCTCTCCCCATCCCCCACCTGATTCTGAAAATTTTCAAATGCTACACCCAAGATTAATTTACGAAGCTGTATAGCAAATTATAACATAGTCAATAGAAAGATAACTAGTGTAAGCAAGAGCGGCTATCAGTCAACGCTCAAAAGACACAAGTTATCACCTTCACTAGGAAAAGAACACTAAATGGCTTACAACCATTAGTGTTAGGAGGTGAAAGGGTTCCATATGTCAAAGAAGCAAAATACCTTGGGGTATGGTTCGATCAAAAACTTACATGGAACACACACATTGAAAAAACAACCAGCAAGGCCACCATTGCCCTAGGAAGATGCAGAAGGCTTTGCGGGAGGAACTTGGGGTCCCCAAAATGACTCTGTAGCTATACACAAGGGTAGTTCGACCGATGATAACCTACGGAACAGTAGTACGGTGGCCAAAGGCGCAGCAGGCGGGGGCGGCCAGGACGCTGGGTGGGGTTCAGAGACTAGCCTGCCTCTGTTCCACCGGTACGATGAGGTCGGCCCCCACTGCGGCGTTGGAGGTTATCTTAATCCTACCACCGATAGATACCTACATTCAAGAGACGTCCGCAACATACAAATTGACGTATAAACAAGCACCGATAAGTAAATCGCACGGTGCTGAATACCAAAAACTGATTAATGAACTTAAGGAGACACCCCTTACAGGGGTGCCAGGCGACTCCCTGGTTCAGAAATTCAACCTGGATAGGAAATATCAGGTTATAATACCAGACAAGAAGGACTGGGAGAAAGGCTTTCCGATAAGAGCGGACTCGAACTGGTATACAGATGGCTCCAAAACCGAACATGGAGGAAAGCCTAGGAAAGCTCTCTCGATAAGCTTCAGCAAGGACACAGCGGTAGCAGCAATCCACCATTGCGTCAGAAAAATGGAAAGATGAACCGAGTTCGGAAAAAGCGTCGCCATCTTCTCGGACAGCCAAGTAACACTTAAAGCGATTAGTTCAGCAAGCGTTGACTCCAAACTGGTTTGGGACTGCGTTAATGCCCTAAACGAGGTGGGTACCCAAAGGAAACTAATTCTGGCCTGGGTACCCTGCCACGAGGGCGTGAAGGGAAATGAAACGGCAGACCATCTGGCCAGACAAGGTTCGTCGAGGCAATTCGTCGGGCCTGGCCCATCCTCCGGCACCACCAAATCACAAATCAGGAAATCCATCAACGAATGGATACAGAATAGGTCCAGGGATTGGTTGCAAAGATCACCTGGGCAAAGACAGGCAAAGGAGTTCCTAAAAGAACAGAAGCCTAAATTCACTAGAGACCTACTAGATAAAGACAGGAAAACGGTCAAAATGTTAGTAGGCCTGTTGACACGTCACTGTAGACTAAATAGGCATATGTACAACATAGGCCTAGTGGAGGATGCCATGTGCAGATTCTGCAAGGAGGAGGAGGAAACCCCACTCCATGTACTTGTGCCACTGCGAAGGCCTGGCAAGGACAAGGTTTCTAATTTTGGGCACAGAGTATCCTACAGCACAGAGCTATATACAGGAGCCGCTCTCTCTCTCTCTCAAGGACGTTAAGACCACATAAAGAGGGCAAAGTTAGAGGGCGCCTTCTAGGATTACTGGGGACCACAATAGACCGGGAAGGTCGCGGTGAAAGAGGCCCATAGGGCCACCTCTAATCTAATCTAATCTAGTCAATAGAAAGGAGTGAAAAGGGGTGCCCTCTATCAGGCCTACTAGTTAGTTTTTTTGGTAAGCACATAGAAGCGAAAATCAATTCTAGGGGTGTTATGATGAGGCAAAGATGGCGTCTGAGACTAAGCCGATTTTCCGCCAGAGGACTCTTCAATTTTCAAAATTCCAAAGTCAAGCTATCAAAAGGCTAGATTCCTAAAAAGAAGTTTAACAATTTTTTTCTGTAATCTATTATTTCAAAAACCTATTACCAACTAAACAAATTCAATCCTGTGGTGCCACTATATTTATGAAAAACATATAGAAGATTGACAAGAAGGATCTGCCAACCCTTCACTGGTTTGTTTTTAGCTCGTTTAGTCACGTGTCCGTATTATAAAAAGCTGAATGCATGTGGCAAAGCCCAAAAATCCAAAATTATCCGATTATGCACTCGTAACTAGGCCAGAAAGAAATAAAAATTTTGAAAAGGGAAAATTACTACATAAATACTATCACAAATTAAAAGAAACTTTCCTTAATTGCCACAAAATCTTTAGAGTTTCTAGAATGAGGTAACTATGTCCCCAGAGAAGATCATAAAAATCTAAAAGTTCCCAAGTCAAGCAACTAAATACCAAAATATCTGCATCGAAATCCTGAAAAAGTCAAGGAAGAAATATTAAGGAATTCTATTCCAAAATAAAGCAATGTGGTTAGCTCTCGCATATCCTTTCGCATTAAAAAATCTCAAAAATTTGGTCAGAATCCAAAAATTTCAAAATGTAGCAATTGCAGGTCTAGACATACAAAGTGTGTCTGCAGTCTCTAAGAAATCCATAAAAAAGATTGAATTTCTGGAGCTTCTCAAGCAAAAGCCTAAAGATTCGAGCTTGTCCAAATCAGGCAAACAAAATCTTAAAAATACCAAATCATAATTCTAAAAATTACAAAAAGAGTTTAAATCTCCAAAAAATTCAGGAGAAAAGGTCAAGAGGCTGCCTCCAATTTTAGGCATTCTTCCCCAAAGTTCTTTCGTTGCCACATTTTCAAATTATCTTTTTCATATCTGTTGTGAGTGCAGCTGCAGTGGCTTCCAAGCTGTATTGCCTATCGGACTACACCTGCAGCTATTGTTCTGCATATTTCTTTGTGTCAATGTGTTGTTTTGTAAAATTTTATATAATTTGTTCGTTACCCAATAAAGTTGATCACCCTAACATCTTCATAATTCAAAGAATGATATAAATCGAAATAAAATTTATAAAATATCCTATGGAACCAATGAAAACCAAAGCCTAAATAAAAAAATCACAATTTAAAGTCTAATATTACAAATAATTCTCTTCCGAGAAGTGCATACTATCTACTTTAAACGACTGCACCATCTCCTACAATCACCTGAATTATTCGACGCAATCACGTACAATTACCGATAATGACAAACCCAAACGACAAACGAAATAATAACAAAAATAACAATTTTAGCTCACCACTTTATGTACATACATTATAAACAAGTACATGCCATACGAATTAGCACCACTTATATCGAACATTGTAAACATAGGAAGAAGCTAGTATATCCTCAAGATGCTTTTGTTGTAACCGACAGGAGAAGGACGTGCAGTATAGAAAATTGAGCTATTCAAAAAGCGCGTTCGATTAATTGAGGAATATTCCCCGATAGATGGCCGAGCGTAGAGTGAATCGTACGGCCGTGTATCTGAAATATATGAGGAATTTGACACTTCTTTGTGAAATGGAAATTACTAGCGTTCTTCCGAGAAAACTGAGTTTATAAAAGCCCCATTGTGTATTTGTTTCGTGTCAATTATCGTGATGGCTTAATGATTTCACACAGAAATTTATCCTCTCTAAAATTTATTTTTACTCGTGCTAAGATTTTTTCATTAATATATTTTCGTAACGTCAATAAATCTAGCGACGGAAGAGATGAAGATCCCACAAGAATTTGTCAAGCGTCAATTTATTAAATAACGATTTCTCACGTCCTAAAGCTACATCCTAACATCGCCTCGTCTCTATACGATACCAATATACAGCGATCATTATTCCGTTTATTAGGAGAAATCGGTTTTATAATGCGGCGGCGTCTTCACTCGAAAACCCGTGCGTCGACAAATCATAGTACCAGACAGACAGCATTGGTGCCCGCGCCTATTGCGTCACGCGGACGGGTTGTCACTTTGAATGAGAGGTTCACCGATGACGCGACCAACGGAGATAAGCCTACACGTTAATCCCTCGAAGGGATAGAGATCGAAAATATCGGTGAACAGTTGGGTATTACTGAAAAATAGCGGGATGATTGGGTTAAATGGCCGATCTCATGCTTGTTATTGGCAGCATTTAGAGTCATATTCGTAGTTCGAACGTACAGTTTGGCAAAATTCAACTGAAACAGCGCAGTAGTACAAGTGGGCTGGGCCACGCCGGGGTCAATTCGGGTAATTAGGCAACGAAGAATTGAAATGCAATCACCGTAAGACCTCTGCGATCTTGAAGAGCACGTCATCATGCAGTACTCTGTGATTTGCACGTTCGATGATGTGGGCGTGGCGAATAGTAGTTTATAGTGGCACGAGCCCCACACACACGTATAGTAATAGTGCCGGTCAAAAGGTCTGGAACATCGTGGCAACCGCGCCAACTAAGGTACAACATATAAATAAAATACTGGCACTTTACTTTTGGCTATAACGAGGTCATCGAGTTCGCTCCGCCTTCGTGCGCCATGATGACTCACTGTTTCAGTTGAACTTTGCCAAGCAGTAAGATTGTGAGACGCCAACGTCATAACGTTAAAATAAGGTTATTTTGCTACGCAATTGCAACTATTTCGGACAGGAATCATAGAAAACTTGTCTTTATTACGTTAAAACAACGTTAAAATAACGTCAGGTAATAACTTCAATCTAACTACGCATGCGAGGAAGGTTGGGTAAAATTGTAGTAGTGGAAATTCTCATCATAGCTGGCAATAACGTCTTTTAAACTAATTTCAAAAACAATATAAACAAAACATTGAAATTGCGTTGCTCTGCAACGTATTTATAACCATTCGTTTTAGAAAGGGTAATTATCACCTATAATTTTTGTTTTCTGATATTTTCTTATGTAATAGCGATAACACCAATACAGCTACCTTTTTAAATCCATCCTTTATTCGATTAATTAGTGCATTAGGTTAGATCTCAACCCGAAAATTTGTGCTACTGAATCATAAAAATCGTCTAAGAATGCTTTACTTAATAAAAATCACCAATAAAGCCCGTATTTGTAAGAAAGCAAAGCTGTAATTTGCATAAGGTTACAATAACGTAATTTTTATACCTAGTAATAACCATAGATTTATTTTTGTCTCTGTTGGGTGCAACCGCAGCCAACTGTGCGGAACTGTGGTTAGCGAGCTGTATTACTTGTCATACCATCACTGCAAGCTTTATTTAAGGATATTTCTGTGTGTAAATGTGTCTTTTAGGCTTTGTTACAGTCTTATTTTATCATAAGAACTACTGCGTTGCTAATTATTTCACGACAACATTCGAACGCCACTTCTGATTCTCCCAGCACTAACAATCGTTTGTCTTACCACTGTGACCACTAAACCTTAATGTTTTTAATCGAAAAAGGTTTAAATAAGGTTATTTTTTATCAAAAAACATTCCTTTTTCCCTAATTGTAAGTATAATAAGGTTATCAGCAACCGTTTAAATAAGGTTTCTTTAACTGAATTGTTGCTGGGTGGTGCCTTAGAGTAAGACAGGTTGAGAAGTTATCAAACTTCTACGATTAGCTTAACATAGCAA
Organism: Popillia japonica; assembly: GCA_004785975.1. Taxonomy (NCBI): domain Eukaryota; kingdom Metazoa; phylum Arthropoda; class Insecta; order Coleoptera; family Scarabaeidae; genus Popillia; species Popillia japonica. Next base: position 10,676 of record ML219335.1, on the reverse strand, counting down.
ACGATACAAGTGGCGTAGGCGTTGAAGATCGACCGAAATGGGATGACAACCCTAAATCGCTGATTCTTTCACAACCAAAGATTGTGGCTTGTTTATCACTTTGACCACCGCGTTTTAAAAGTGTTTATAAACACAGATTAAACGAATTTTCTTTAATGGTAGCAATATAAGTTATACAAGGTTGAAATAAGGTTATCTTTGCAACCTAATTTCTACACCTATCATTGTAAAAACCTTACCTAAACAATACAAAAGAAAGATATATTATTGATGGTAGCAAAGTACCTTTTCTAAGAAGGTTAAAATAAGGTTACTTTGTCAACGTAACTACAACCATAACATTTAAAAACGTCTAAAGGAAGCTTTTTTAAACTAAACGTTTGTTGGGCGGTGCTTTATTTATTTCTAGTTTAAAGTTTAACCAACCTTAATCTTGCAGACAATTTAAGTGACGTAGATTGTCGAAAGTCGACGACTGATACAATCGCTAATTTTCCCGCAATCAGAGGAGGTTGGCTGACCTATCACTGCAACCATCGAGGTTTAAAGCGTTTAGAAATCTCTGTTCTTAATAGCAAAAGATGCCCTCTGATTACAACGACGTTACTAGACGGTTACTTTTTAACCTAATTGCAACCACGCACTAAAGAAATTTTTAGATGAAGCTTATGACGTATGTACTGTCCTGGTACATTATTCACACACACACACCACACATGCCTTGATTGTTAGGTAGAAGTCCAGCTTAGTTTTTCCGAGCTAAATTGGTAAGGACGATCAATTTGCATCGCACACGGGGGGCTAAGACGGCTGATATCTGGCAAAACATGGCATAATCACCCACACACACATGACCAATACGGTATAAGAAGTACAAATAGAGAGAATACACTTACTGTGCCTAATCGTTTGAATCCATTTAAGTTTACGTGCACTCCCATGTCAATTCGCATCCTTTCCGAAGGAACTTTTGCAATATTTGTTCATTAACTCTGATTTATATCAGTAACTCGACCCTTAGTGTTAAGAATTATGATTGTAATAGAAAAACTGTAAATAATATTGTAAGAGAGTGAAAAAAATCTGTTAGCATAGTGAAATTTTTACCGATGACATCAATTTCTGGATTGCACTGAATAACATTTTCTCGATATCATACTAAGCATGAAAACGATCCTTAGGTAGTCAACAACACGTTTCACATAAGTTTCCACTGGTAAATTCCCTTTTAAATGAGTATTTTCTATTTTAATTTGGATCTGACAAATAGCTTCAAAAACATCTTTAATTTGTGAAATTCCGAATGAAGACCTAATTTTCTGCGTAGAATTCGATTTTCCACTTCGTTTTCTAATCCAAAAATGAATTTTCGAAATATTTTCCAGATTTTCAAAAATTAAAAACGATGTTCACTTGTTATTTTAATCACTGGGCAATTCCACCAATCAAAGCCTAGAATTTTCAGATTTTGTTGTTAATTTCCATAGAAACAAACAAGGAGATACGTTTTAACATCGAAAGCATACGCACGCTAAAATTTAGCTCCGATCAATAAAAATCCTAACCTCATTTTTTGTCCAGTGTTACCTTAACCTCAAAATCTTCGATCCAGCGCCCGTTTTATAAAGAACCACTCACCAGTAGCTAAATTTAAGAAGCTGTATTTGAGTTCAATAATCAAGAAATTGATTTCCTGAGATTCTCCAAAATTCCTACCCATTGTTCCGGACACATTCGTCTTCGAAGATTCCGCATGAAAATTTCCACCACACAGGGGTCAACGAACCTTAGTCTCTTCCACACATTCCCGTTAATCCGGAGTTTGACAGGTTAGTCAGGAAATAAAGAGCGTACCTGTGTTTTATTATATTCTTCCTGTTGCATTTTTATTTAGAATTATTATTTGTATCATTATTGGTAACAGTTGTAAAAGGTGCGAGTCTGATATAAATCACTCAGGACGTGTATTGACATTTTGCGTACCCCTAGCGACATCGACCGCGAAATTGCCTAATTTAGTTTTTTTTTACTCTCAAAGTATAATTGGTTGTATAACCGAATTAGTTAAGTGCATTTGCAATCATTGATTTTATTATTTTCTGGTATCTGTTGAATTACGTAATAAGAAAATTAAACGAGATTATTTTATTTTATTGTGCATGTTTTTATTCAATCACTAAGTTATTCACCAAGTACAATACAAACTTGTCGTATTCACGAACCCTAGACCGACCCGCTCTCGTAAATTTTGAAGACCAATCTGAGCTAGCTATTGACATTATTACATTTTTGGGCGACACAACGTGAGCATAAGAACATTTGGCACCCAACGTAGATGCCATTACAGTTTGACATACCGACGCATTATAACAGTACATAGCTTTATAAGCGAGTCTAAACTAGTCAGCCATTTAACCAAACAATCTTCGTATCCACGTATTACAGTCAGTTTTGTAATTGAATGTCTTTCATTGGACTTGCTACTGTCATGTAGTTGTCAACGTGTTCGTAGCAATACGGCCAACGCGATTCTCAACGGCGTCCAGTCAAGTCAGTCAATTCGAATGATTTTAATAAGGACAGTGCGGAATAATGACCGTGAATAGGCGTTATGTTGATGCAGGTTAACCGTCATCGGTGGATAGATGGTAGAGATTTATAAGGCGCCGCCCGCCCGCCTTTAGTAAGTTTTTGATGTCGCAACACGCTCGATTCCGAAAGTGACGGATTTAAACGTCAATTCCAGCATTGTGATAAATAATTCAGTACAACGTCGGATTTCCAGCATAAGTTGTCTCATATAGGAGATTATATAATTTCCAAGATGGAATGCGTCCTTCGCATGATTCGAACTTATATAAATTATATCATTTAAAAAATGGGATTTTTTAAATTTTATTGACGATATAATCAATAACTTACGACGTTTATAACACATTATGATCAAACGAAACAGTCGTAAATACTGCTACTATCTAACTAAATTCTCCATCTTCATAATTAAAACTACACCCATTGAGATATTAAATTCCGAATAAAGAAACAAAAAAAAACTTGCACGTCCGTCTGGATATATAAAAAGAAGGAGAAGAAGAAGGAAAACGTATATTCGGCATCTTAAAATTTATGAACCTAAAATGGTATATTATGCATATTAGGAAGCGTTAGGTTCCAACTTCTGGAAAAGCTCGTAAAATTTTTAACTGCCATTTCTTAATAACGTTCGATTCACCGTTTTCAGAAACATCAATTTGTGGGATACCTATATACGTATAAACTTCCAATATGTATAGTATAGGAATAATAAAATTATGTATTTTACTGCTTTGATCGTATCCTTTAATCCGAGTTTAACAATCTTTCTGCTCGGCCTGTTCTATCCTCCGTGATACATGTATAATTTCGGATATTGACCTTTTACCATCATCAGAGCAAGAGGTAAAGTATTACGAACACAATACGAAATGCAAAGGTAACTCTATCGTATCGAATTACAGTATTTTTTTCCAATCTAATATTACTTTTTTTCTTCTTCCTTTTCGTTCTTTGGATCTGTGACTGCATACCTAAGATGATGGAGTAAAAGGCGTACTGAAAACGCAAATTGCTTTATTAGAATGCATGAAGACCGCTTAGTTTTCATTTCGACTCGGCGGAAATGATATATCGTGAGGCATGCTTAATATTGTAAAACAATACCTGTAATGGATTATTTCGCGGTCTAAACTCTGTATTGTTAGGATTATCGCATGGAAATTTAATTTCATAATTATAAAATATGTTAGGTGTACATGGGATTACGTGGAATCATCTAGATTACATAGCTTCATCCAGACAAAAAAATTGAGACAATACTGGGTTCAAGTGCACTCCATATTTAGACCAGAACTTCTCAGACATCCCTAACAATCTTCTTTTTTGCTTAAATCCTCATATTATTTCTGCATCAGATAGCCACAGAATTGCCTAAATGGTCTTCCTCAAACTCCAGACACTGATTAAGCTTTTTCTGAACATCGGTGGAGGACTCAAATTTGGAAGACGCGATGACCAGTTCAAGTTATCTTACTGCTGTGTTGGCTGGTAGGTGCCATATCTTGTTAAAATCAGAAGCCTTCATGCTCTATCCTTTCCAATTCAGAGAATTCAACCAAAAAGTCCTCAATTACGGTCAGGTGTCCAATTCGACAATTTCCTTCAAAGTGGAAGCCCCCTTCATCGTAGTGCAAGCTTTGTTTTCACTAGCGAGTTAGCTATGGCTTCAAAATAACGTCTCAAAATGCCTACCATGGAACAGAAAGGGACTAAAATCGGGTGGAAGATAAACTCTATTTCCTTCTTTTCAAATTCCTATATCCTTTCAAATCCAATCTTCGTATTTGGTCAGCGTCATCATGTTCTGTTTTGAAGATGGTATGGTATGGTCTTCTATAAGTACTCGTACATAACCACAAACCCCATCTAACTATGCCTGTGCCAAATTTCGTGTCCTTCAATTTTTTTGTCTCATCGTTTGGTCATTTTCTCTCGGCCAAAATATAGGATGCTATGCATCATATTGGTTTAATTTTGTCAAGTAAGACTGTGCCACAACCTTCTATTATGGTGCCGAAATGAGATTCCTTTGTTTATGAAATCTGAAAACTGGGCCATCTGCTAGAATTTCTGCCTCAGTGTGTTGAAGGAGATTCATGGAAATTACCTTTTGAAGCAATCAACTTTACAGATGCCGCTAAATAGTTCTTTCTTTATTTCGATAAAGCCAAAACATCCAAAAGTGGTAGTGCAAAGATTGAAGATTTTGGGATAAATTTCGTAAGCAGTTCTTTGGAAACTAGATTTCTGCCTCCCCACACTGATTCATCACTTTCACTTATACAGACATCCAACATTCTGCGCTCAAGACCTAATCAACGACACAGAATTAAAGTAATGTTACTTTGGTAACCAAATTACAACCATTTAGTTTACTAACACTATCATGACAGTTAACTAATATTTTGAATTCCAAGAGTAGAAAGTGCGTTTTAATAGCTTCATTGGGAAGACTGAGGGGTGGTGTAGCCATTCTCGGTTGCGTGGTGGTGGCTGGTCAGCTCTCGAATTCTACCGAGAAATGTCAAATTTGACGCAAATGTTAATTGAGTTAATTGAGAGCTTAATATGTAGGGGGAAATGACGTCAACTGTTTATATTCGATCTGTAGACGTAAAAAGACTAATTTTTAGACTAAGATACTGTTTTTAATTGACAAATACAAAATTGGTATCTAAAGCGTTGAAATAACGTTAGTCAAAAACATTATCTATTTTTTTTATTCCCTTTTTTTACTATGGATACTATGTCTGTAATGACTCTATTTTATTAACGTAAAGAAAGAAACCGTCAAGATTGCATGTTTAAAAAGGAACGTTAGAATAAGGTAATCTTTTTACGTAATTATAACCATTTTGAGGTATAACTACATTTTAGATTATATACACGAAATTTTCTTAGAAAACTATTTCCTTCAATTGCACCAGAGAGCGGTAAAGGTTAAAATAAGGTTATTTTGACACCAAATTATAACAAAGTCATAACGAGAGCGTTGCTTTTATAACACAATTGCAACCTTTTGTCGGAGAAACGATACTTAACGATAAACATTATTTATTCGGTCAGGGCAGTCTTTTGGTTAGAACAACGTTAATTTGGTAACGCAAAGGCAACTATAAATAACTAACTAGTATTCCTTAATTGCAACAAACAAAATTCAACACATTTCAAACGTTTCCTTTATAGAATAGAACGCATCCATCACCATTCCAGCATTAAAACCGTTCCATAAGAGGCGAAGAGGTAATCTTCATATCTCCATTACAATATTAAACTTTACGATCGATATTGCGAATAATTCAATACAAATTGCTTACAGAAAGGCACGATTCGCATCCAACGGAATTATCTCCGAGAAATAATTAATAATGATTTAATTGTTCGCCGACTACTCAGCCCGGCTAATTAAAATTAACCTGCCCCGGAGTACACCTCGAAGTTCTCGGCGATCTTTTCAATTAAGTACGGATTCCTCAGCTTTAACCGTTCGGCGATAATTCGCGTTTGAGTTATCCGTTAAACTGTATGGATGGCGCAGTCTTATCCCTTTGTAAACGAGAATCGTATTAGAGAGAGCCTAGTTAAGATAATACCTTAGCCTCATTTATCAGGATAACATCTTTATTATGATGTCCTAACTGAAATATGGATTAAGCGCGTTGACTTCGAGAGAATTATGCTTTAGTTCTCTCCAACTTGGATCGCGGCAATCTTTTTAAAGTTATTCAACTGTTAAACTAACATAAATATCGAATCTAATCCAGTAAAACACATTTATATATACAGGGTACTACATCACCCTGTATATAAGCATATCCGATCTCATGATCCAATACTGTATTTCATCCCGGCACGAATCCCCTGACTGACATTCTTCGGCACCACAGGGTGTTTCGACATCACGTCCTGCGTGAGAGCACCGCGTGTTTACGCACTACAGACACGCATATTTCCACACACCATCACCGCGGATTGCATGTCCGATTTGAGAAGAGGTTAGGATTCTTCTATAGACACATAAATAGAGAGAGAGAGAGAAAAAAATAGATGTATACACCTAAAAGAATCGAGTGCCAATACACGGCTTACGTAAGCATTGTTTTAAGGGGTCGGCCGGGGTCAGCACCGCACCCTCTATTGTCATCTCCGCCGCATAACAAGGTGTCCGGAATCGTGCACGTCTCGTCGTCTGTACCGGCAAACACGTCGAATCCTTTTAAATGATGAATGAAGCGTAAATCGTGTGATGCTAGTGCTGATGATGATGAAAGGAGTTTATTAACGCCGAACAAATATTTTCGAGAGCGTCCGTAAAAGATGCGGTCAATAATCGGGTGCCTTGAACTGTGACTACTCCAGCTATATCGTGGCGGGTCGACTGCTTCTACTGTCGAAATGACAGTTTTTGTATTTTGACATCTGTCAAAAATATTTTAGCGGCTATGAATGTCAAATAATTC